>JAHQZX020002986.1:0-93644 GCA_019804575.2 Pseudotulostoma volvatum | reverse complement strand
TTCAAAAATGCAAGCCGACCTTTGCATTGCACTTTCCAGAAAGTGCACACTTTTAAAGTGCGAGCCAAACAGGCCCTAAAGTGGGTGAGAAGGAAGGCTCGAGGAAAAAGTTGGATAAGTAATCAAGTGACCAAGTCAGGTCAAGTTAGACCAAGCCTTGACTTGACTTGACTTATTGAGAGGCCTGATATATATTAATTCCAGCGATCAGCGGGTGTGGGTGGAGGTCAACGAAACCTTCATATCTTGTCAGTCAGCGATCTCGACCCGGTTAAGTACGTCTGGTGTACACACCCCCCTCATGCAGCATCCGCTCATTTCTGTCGATCCATACATGCATGAAGTCGGTATCCTATAGGCTATATGTTCCACCACAGCTGACGGAGATCACAGCGGGCAGATATTCCAATACCTATGTAGATACATAAAGCTGGGTAGGACCAATAAAAACCACCTAGATAGGTATTTCCAGTTACCTGTTCATAAACAAATGATACGTTACTAGTAAGGTATCTCAATCTACTCTAAGTATCTACTATCACTTTATACTACTCTGTAGAAGAATGATTCATGAGGATATGATATATATTATTGGGATTACTCACTTTCAGATCTCTTTTTGAAAATTAGGGGGTCGTTGTAAAGCACATACGTTATGACAACATTGGATATGCAGTGAGGAAAAAGAAATCATCGAACAGGAAACGGTTACCGTCAAGAGAGCTTATATAAGCAGCCACTTTAATCGGTTCGTAGAACTCATTAATCATCCGTGCTCTCCAACTTCCCTCTTCCTGTTGAGCAGCACGTCACACTTATATACTATTATTATCTATGCCTGGACTCCGACACGCCCCCCAGCACTTGCCAGCCATGAGATGCCTTCCTCATATAGCCTACCCCCAATATTGGCGTACTCAGGTACCGGTGATGTGATAATCCACTTAAGAGCTTCCGGTCCTCTTACCAAAACATTTGACTTAGTGTGGCGGTGTTGGACTTAGACTTCTGCGTCGGTGAAGATATCTTTGTGCCTGTATCCTGCACCCCCCTAGGTGATACCCTTCCTTTCTCGTAGTGATAGTGGTCCCCGTAAGGTATTCCTTGGCTTCTGGATGCTGTCTGTAGTGTTACCTGTAACTTGTCAAGAGATATAGTTTTCTCCTGCAGCCAGGTTGTCTCAGACTGTTGCCGAGGTCATCCGTCCTTGGGTTCCGGTGCCCGCTCAACATCTGGCAGCGTTGGTGTAGTTAGTTCCTGCCGACTTTGTGTAGTATCCAGCCGCTCCTCTCCTATTTTGCTCCCGTGTGTCTCTGAGACTCCCGCGTCTTCAGAGTTCTTCGGTGCCTGGATGGTAGCGCTGTGTTCCTTGTTGTCAGTGTAGGTTGGCGTTGTGGCATCTGCTTGGTGAGTTGAAATTATGCAACGGTAGTGTACACGGGGAGTCGGTTCCCTTGGCACACGTTGACTAGCTTGGCTCAGACCATTTTCGGGCTGTCCTTTACCGTGTCCTTGTCCGTTGTGAGTGTTGTGATTGGCCTGTATTCAAGTACCCACTGGTTGAATAGTCTGGTGACTTGATAGGTCGACTTTTTCCCGGCCTTGAGTCCCATCTGATTCCCTTCTTCCAGGCTCTGTCGAAGGAAACAGTTTGTGTGGAAAGAGGGGACGAAGGCAACATCTGTCAGTGTCAGGGTGCAAAAGGCATCTCCCAAAGTAGCAGGAGTGGCATGGACGTCGACTGTGCCATATCTTTCTATCTTTGTGTGAAAGAGTTTGCCGCTCTTAAGGAGTAATTTCCCGTAGCAGGGCGAAAATCCCAGAACCCGGTTCGGCTGCCGCAGACATGGTCCGTTGATGCTGCCGAGTCCAGGAGAAAGCTGTCCTTGAGGGCATATTCCTCACCTTTACTTCCGTCACCATCCACCGTGAAGGATGTGCGAATTACGGGATAACAAGCAAATGAAGCCGTGTGACCTCGTGTTCCTCTAGCATCAGTGGAAGTCGTTGAGGCTGTGTCCCCGTATTGTTCCTCCTCCGGGTGCATGCCCTTTCAACAATTGTGTGAGGCAGCGGGTGCTGACTTTACCACTACACCACAACGCCAAAAGGCCCAATAAATGACTTGGTAGGTCATCCAGTCAGCGTACTATATGTCAGGTCCCTGACAAGTTGCCCTGAGACCTGGCGAATTGTCGAGGTCATCCTGAACCTTCCTTTGGATACTCTTCTTTGGTCTCCATCCTTAGGGTCGATAGGCCTCATTTAGGTACCAGCCGTTGTGGTAGGGATAGTTCATACCACATACTAGGCACGTCTCAGGCGTGGTGACAGCTGGCTGTGCTGGTCGTTGTCCGGAGTCTTGAGGATGGGGCACCCTCTCCGATTCCTTGTCGTGTCAGTTTCGGGGTTCCTGCCTTGGAAGGTAGCAAACGCTGGCTCTGAGGACACATAATCCCCTTTTCCCTGCTCTCGCCTGTACTCTCGGAAGTTTTGGATCATGCCGAAGAGGTCCGACACTTGTTCTAGGGTGGACCATCTATAGTTAGTCCAGTAGGAGGAAAATCCCGTTGAGAGCTTTTGTGGCGACAATGAAATCCCTAGCCGTTCTCGAGCCCTGTGCGTCCAGCATCTTAAGTCGTTGACATTCTATAACGACTCCCTCCCACCGTTGAAGCCATTCCTCCACCGACATATCCCTTAGGGGCTTCTTTTGAGTCACTTGCTCATACTTGTGCTGCAATTCCCTCTCCCGTGTTTCATCGTCGGGAGCGAATCGCCGCTTTAGCTGTGCAAGGATATAATATACCGAAGGGGCTTCGAAGGTGTAATGGAGGTTGGACCGGCTTATACTCTCCTGGATCCGGGTCCTGATGTGTCCAATCCCCTTGTGTATCTCCTTGTACTCTTGGAGATCTAGCCGGTATTCTTTCCTAAGGTCCGGTAGCATTTTCAGCTCTGTGTTAGTGAGCTGGCTCATCGATGCGTGGTGAATTTTTTAATCACCCTGTTTGCAGTTTTCTAGCAACGTGCTATATATATAAAAACTGTCGCGTTCGGTAAACGACCTATCATAGGTAATAAGTAGTAGGCACTAACTTAGCGATCAGTCAGGTGTCAGGTGACATGGGCAAACTAAGTTGAACGTGATGGATTTGGAATAGCTTGTTTTCGTGGCAATATTTGCGTGGTAGCTTCTCGTAGTATTCTTTCACATCTGTAGACTAGAAACCTAGAAGTTTAATCTGGTTGCTATTGTAGACCCTTGAGGCCCTGCCCTTACCTCTTCCAGTTGGAGTTTACCCGTAATTTGAAAGATGCCTCGCGATCCGTTGATAGGATTGGTAGGCAAGGTCGGTTTCAAACCACAAGAAATACATAGCATACGAACATACATTGTTGAGCTAACTTGTTTTATGAGGAAAATACTAGCCTTCCAGTGGCAAGTCAACAACATTGAATAGCCTTACCGATGCATCCTCGAAAGTCGGTGGGTCTTTCATCGCAAAGACAACCAGACTTATATTACTACAGGTATCTAGAATATCGCTGATCCATTGACCTGAATAGGAAACTTCCCGTAAGCTTACCAAATTTCTCTAAACCTCCTGCCTCTGGTGTCTCGACATGCAATTTTTCAAGTTGCCTATTAACATCGCTTCTACTTAATTATTCGGGTAAATGTTCAATATGGATGCCAATACTGAGGTATAGATTTACTACAATTGACCCTCAGCGAGCCATCGGTTATTTGCAGGTAGACTGTGCTTGCAAACGATACAGCCTCGCAGAAAGGTGCAGACCAAATTACGGTAGTTGCCATGCAGGCCGACGATCAGTCCCTATCGAGCTTTTAGATGTCGCTGGGCTTGTTCCGGGAGCCCATGAGGGCAAGGGACTTGGAAACAAATTTTTAGACGATCTGCGTCATGCGGACGCTTTGATCCATGTTGTGGATGTTAGTGGGACCACAGATGCTGAGGGTAAGTTAGGCAACGTGACGATTGCATAGATTAAGCCAGTTGACTGGCAGCTGCTTATTGTAGGGAAGGCAACCCGAGGATACGAGCCATCACAAGATATTGCGTGGCTAAGGTCAGAGATTGTGCGGTGGGTTCAAGGTAATATAATGGAGAAATGGTACGACTTGGATCGGAACAACCATTGTGGAATATGCTAACGTTACCAGGGGTTCCATCAAGAGACGGCATGTCGCTACTAGTATGCGGATACTACACGGCAATATCGGTTAATGTGCTGACATCCTAGCAGAGGCAAGCTCGGTCGAGACTTTACAGACTCAGTTTTCAGGTTACGGAAGTACATCTCAAACTGTTGCGCGGTGTTTGGATCGTTTGAACCTCAAAGAACCGCTCGAGCAGTGGACAGACGAAACCATTGAGAAAGTTGTAAATGCTTTCATAGACGAAAAGTTTCCAACTGTTTTTGCCTTGAATAAAATTGATCATCCAGATGCAGACAAGGTGAGTTGTGATTTTTTTTTTTTAACAAATATAAGAATCACTAGTTCTCAGGCTTCTTTCAGAATATTAGCAAGATTGCCAAGATGCATGATTCGAAGTCGATTATTCTCTGCTCAGCTATATCAGAAGTTTTTCTTCGGAAATTGGTCAAACAAGGGTATATCAGGTATGTGGAAGGCAGCGAATTTGTAGATACCCGAGAAGATCTCATCGAGATGGGCGACCCTGATGGTGGCGGCCTGAAGGAGATGGATGAGAAATTGAAGAAGTTAGTAAATTCAAACCCAAAATAGATACTGCGTTGACATATAATAGTCGCATAGAGAACTTAAAAGATATGGTGCTGTACCGGTTCGGCTCAACCGGAGTGGTTCAGTGTCTCTCTCAAGCGGCAGAGCTTTTGGGTCTAGTGCCAGTATTCCCAGTCAAGAACATCCACGCTTTCGGCTCCGGAACTGGAGGCACCAATGCAGTCTTTAGGGACTGTGTATTAATGAAAAAGTAGGTTATTATCTTCCGGAAAGGTCTTTAAAATAAAGTTAGTAGCAGGGACTGAATTGCTGACAGGCTACAGAAACAGCACAGTAGGCGATGTTGCCCGGAAAGTCATGGGTGATATTCCTATTGCCTATGTTGAAGAGGCAGGGGGTGTAAGAGTCTCTGAGAATGAGATTGTAGAAGTTGGGAAGCATGATGTATGTGCACGCTCCCACCCGTTGCCTTATACTAACGCTTCCACTTCGACATAGATACTGTCGTTTAAGGCTGGCAGATAGCTTGCGCCATTTTTCCCTACATGATTTTAACTTTTCCATAGACGATCATCCTTTAATGTAAAAGTTTCATCCGCAACCACGCATCCGCAGTATTCAACCATTATAGAAGACATCATAAACAAGATATCGAAGTGGTTCAGTGTCCTTTCTGGATGGGAAAGGTCAGCCATGTGCATCATGGAACTTTCCCATCTCAGAGCAAGGCTGTCAAGCTAGCCATGACTCATGAGGGCCCATGCCAATGTCTGGGTTAGGGACTCACCTCTCCTCTCTCATCATTCATTCCAATTATAGGTTCAGGTGCCTTTGGGTGCTCTGCCTTTGCTCTCCTACTATTTCTACCGAGATCCCTTTCGGTTGTCGCCTGGCTTTTGGTCTTATCTGCAACCCCCTTATTTTCGCCCCGCTCCAGCTGGGCGGCAACGGTTGATTTTACCTCTGGATCTGTTATGTCTCCCCTTCTAGCCCGATTCACAGCATGGTCTTCACTGGAGGAACCGGTCCATCCCTTGGTCGCTTTGCATTCGCTCTCCTTGTCGTTCTTCAGGTGGACATTTGTGCTAAACGGTTTGGGGACGCTTGCTCTTCGTAGAATAGATTGAATTGGAAATATAAAAGGGTGAGGCAATCGTACTGTGTGAATAATTCGTAAAGCAGAGGAATGTAGTCCTCGATTGCCAGGCATTGTTTCAATGTTTAAATAACCGAGTGGAGTCTTCATACTGGAGCGGGAAACAGAATGAAATCGCTACATTTGAGCTATTGAACCCATAGCCAGTTAAACTTATTCTTGATGCGTTCTAATATTATGACGTTGAGATGCTGCAATGATGTATACTAGTACTTTTAGGGCCTATGCTTAATAAAAGCACAAACACAGCTTATCAGTAACAATGTTGATATTATGTACTATTCTTGGTAATCCTATGTATCTGCACAACCACGTGTCAACATCCTTACCCTCCGGTTCGAATTAATAGACTCATACCTAACAATATTCCTTTATGAGGAGGCGATATACTCCGGTCGAGTCTTTGCCTGCATGGGCAAGGCTCAATGGTGTAGACCTCTCTGGGATCACGTTTGATCGTATCTGCTCAGAAGATGCAACAGACAAGGGAACAGCGATAATCGCCCAAGAAGAGAAATCCAGCGGGAAGTCGACAGTGGAACAGTCTTCCCCCGAGATTCTTATCAGAGTCCCATCAGACCTGGTCCTTTCACTTCAGTCCGTAGAGAATCATGCCAAGCTCGATCCCTACCTGAGGGAGGTGTTGAGTGCAGCATGTGATTTTGGGAGAGTACGTCCATATCCCTATATTCTCTTTTACTTCGCTTTCTTTTCAATCGTTTGACACTAGGCGCCTATCATCCTTATATTCGCTTGTGATTTAGCATCCGCAAACACTCTAACCTTCACAGACAGCTCGAGGAGCCATTCTGATCTTCCTTCTCCTTCAACTTACCTACTCAAGCCCAGACTTTAACCATAAGGATCATACTCTGCATAGAATCGGCGTCTCAGATCCCTGGTCCGAGTACATCAAATTTCTACCTGCCTTCGTACTCCTGCCTACCTTCTATACCCGCGAAGAACTTGACCTCTTATATGGGAGTTCGCTTAGTGACGCTGCGGATACCAAGCTAGCATCGCTTGAACGAGAATTCGACCATTTACGCACTTGCACAGAGCACATAACATGGTGCATGAGGGACTGGTGGGATGTGGAAACCGGGAAGTTGACCTTCGATGATTGGAAGCAAGTCGATGCTATGTATCGCTCAAGGATGCTAGATTTGCCTGGTACTGGACATTCGATGGTGCCATGTATTGATATGGCAAACCATGCTTCAGGGGACTCGGCAGTAGCACTTTACGAGACTGACGGCAATGGAAACGCAGTTCTACAGCTGCGCCGGGGTAAAATACTTCATCTTGGAGATGAAATTACCATTTCGTATCTACACCTGTGACTTTACACCCGATCTTTGATTATATTTAATGACATAGGTTTACAGATATGGAGAAGAGAAAGGCGCATCCGAAATGATCTTCTCTTACGGCTTTCTCGAGAACGAATTAACGGATGCGAGACAACTATTCCTAGGCTTGGATATTCCGGACGATGATCCTCTAAAGCTCGTGAAGAAAATATATAGCAAAGACGTGCATCCCCCTGGAGTACGTTTGTCGACGAGTACTTCAAGTTCAACAAGTTGGGAAAGTTCCTTTATATGGTGGTCATGCATTAACGAGGAAGATGGCCTTAGCTTCAAGGTGCTCCAGACAGTGGATGGACAAAAAGAGCTTACTGCTACCTGGAAAGGGAGAAACATTAGTCGTTCTCATTCCTTGAAAGATATCATCTCGACAGATCCATTATGGCATATCTTCCAACTCCGCGCCGTTATTATTCTGCAAAATCTGTTTGAAACCCGACTGTCAATGCACCAAGAAACTGAAAAATCCTTTAAGAACATAAATAACAATGATAGCGAGGCGGAAAGCGGTATCCGGCGCGGTATACATAGTATCATTATGCATCTACGAAGACTGGAAACCGACCTTCTCACGAGGGGAATCTCTGACCTGATCCAAGCGGTACGTCAAGAATCGCAAAGCCCTATTGTGTTTTTTCTTTCCCAGAAAGTTGCATTCGATGTTATTGAAACCTCACACTTTTACAATAGAGAGACGACTTGATGGCCTCCGAAGCCGTCATTTCCTATTTCGCCCGGCAACAGCAGGAGAATACAAACGTGGAGGACGGAGACGATTATTTCTCATGACTAAATATAACTTGATACTTCAGGGTTGCTGTTAGCTACTCCATCTGGCAGAAACTATTTGAGATGCTGTTCTATTCCACTAGCGTGCTTGATCTAAGGAACTAAAACTTGTATCCATATATAGCTGCCTGACATCTTTCTCTACCCCGAAAGTTAGGGATCATTACTTTAGCAGCCCCTCTTACCTTTTTCTACTAACATATACTATGTAGCGGGTTCTCTAAGATATCATAGGTCGCTTTTACCAAGATCCTTCTAGATATACGATTCCCTGGAATTAACAATAGAACGTATGTACCATGATGTATGCATGCACCCTATGTTACGTCGCTACAGCGTCAATTAACAAATAATAAATTATTTAATCATGACGATTAAGGCATTTATTCTACATCTGGAAGCGATAACTTAGTCCGGGAAGATCCAAATACCCGTTGGCCATCAATTAGGGCCTCACAATTCTACTACGGTGTCTGACGTATAAGAATGATGAACGGAAGTCACTGACGCATCGGAAGCTCTTCCGAAATAAAAATACGACACTGATAAGGCCCTCGTTCAGGTTTAAGAACATGTGGGTCTTAGAATGTTACAAATATCTGGTAGTCAGGCATATTGGAAGAATTGTGATACTAGTACTACCGTATACGTATAACGTGCGCATCGAACCGAGCTCCCTGACAATCAATATTTTCAACATGGGATGGTAGTTAGGCGCTTACAGGCTGTCCAGAAACTGATTAATAAATGCCATGGCATATAGCAATGAAGTAATAACTTGCCGACGTAAGACGAGGGCAGTTACATGTCCGGTTGTTCCATTCATTGTACCACTACATTCTCTGTAGGCTGCGGCAGCCTGCAAGGGCTATGAGAAGGCTTGTTGCACATCTAAAGCTGCAACCTAGCGAGAATCAATTTATTTTTTACAGATCGATATTTCTTGGGGATGGCGCGAGACCGATTATTTGTAAAGCACCTACAATCTACTATACTACTTTTATACTATTACGCATATATACGTGATAGCTATAGGTATCACATTGACAGATTGCTGTCAAGTGTAGTCATCTAGCTGCACTATCAGGCAATAGAAGAGTGCCACATATGTATATATTGACTTGAATGTGAACTTCGCAATTCCTATAGGATTTATAGCCTCTATATCGACCCGGGGTACGAAATATCAGAATGATCAAACCCACTGCAGGCGACGTCATCAGGGAAAGCAGTCATGGTGGAGGTTGCACAATGCCGGTAGAGGCTAAAGTAAACATCAGAGATTGCTGTTACATCTTGGCAGGATAAAAGTAGCCAAAACCAGGAACATCCCGCCGTGCATTCTATTCCATCGTAGGATTCGTAGCTGTCTACTTTTTGAACCACAGATTAGAAATGCGCTGCTTTTTTTTTTTTTTTTTTTTTCACAGCTTGTGTAGTATCCACCACGTTAATTAAAAGCACTATGATATGATATATTTACCTGTTGAAATCAAAATGGAGTATGGTTTGGGGAACAGGAACCATTATTTATTTACCTCCAAGTAAACAACTTTGCACTTGTGCCTACTAGTGGCGGAACACTAGTTCAATAGCGTAGTCACTAATGTTGAAAAGGGTATAATGTTTTGCATGAGAACTAAAAGTGGTATATTCTAGCCTAACATGCCAAGCCCTGAGCTTGGTTAACCGAAATTTAGCTATTCATTCTATCACACTATCATACGTACTTTCATCCCAAGCAATGCCTTCGTATATATTTATAAGATGTGCTACTATTAGCTAGGTATCGAGTTGGTTGTGGTTACATAGTAACTATCCCTAGTCTGTAAGACTTGAACTCGTGATGTCAGGGTGCATATCCTAGCACTCAACTGAAAATTCCATCAAAGTGTCTCTTTTAGGTTCCCCTGCCCATCGAGATTCATACTATCCGCTTTCAATGATGACATCTTTTAACCTGTCATCGTGCTAACTTCTAGGCTAGAGTCAGGGGTAGGGGATAGAGGACAGCTTGGAATTTCACTCTTAGCTGCCGCGTTAACTTGAGAGGGTCTTTCAAAAAGGGTTAGTTCCTTGCCCGAAGCTTTGGTCTACTCCATTATACCTAGTGCATTATAGCTCTCGATCATGGCCTGAATATCGCGGATGGCCTTTCCCCCTGAATCACTTTCTACGATGCTTCGTCCTTTTGTAATGGTTTTCTGGATCCAAAGTTAACGACCAAAAGAAGAGGGAGAAACAGACCGAACAAAAGAGACCACTACTCGGAGGCATTGTATCATTCCTGTATAGTGGTGAATGGCCAAGTCCTTTAACAACAAGCTTATGGTTGAGATTACCAGCTAGATCCTTGAATCCACGGCGTCTAACTAGAGGCCCAGCACAGGAATACTAGTAGGCAGTGTATAACATTTACAATACTCAAACGGGGAAAAGAAGATCAGTTTGCTCTATCTTTTCTTGTAGCATTTCTGTCCCCAAAACTCCGGGAAAACACATTACAGTGCGTATACCATAGGAAGCTCCGTGTTCCTTAGACGAATTATTGTGACAACTCCGAGAATATTTTCAAAAAAAATTTTTTTTTTATTATTTTCGAGAACATCTCCTTCAGGCACTTGAGAAAAGCATATGCGGATAAAGAAGCGGGACCCCGGTTTATCTACATTGATACAGCTTACCTACTCTATAGAACTAAAGGATGGTGAATTGTTTGCTGGTTCAAGAAACACATAATTGCTACATATCGAATGCTTCCCTCAATAGTCTATGAACATATTAGCTTGATTATATTATAACTTGGTATTTGACACGCTTTCAAATTGCTGATAGTTAAATCATATCAAGGTCTTGACTTGAGAGACATTTTCATTAAAACGATAGTAATGAATCTAGATGTTAGTAAATCCTAGAATTCTTTATAGTAGAATCGCTAAATTAACGCTGGAGGCCACTATGTACCTACGTATATATGTACGATGATGAATCAGTCAGTGTATGTATGAGCTTAGCTCACGGCCGGTTGCCCCTTACATGATATTCCATGTACGTGTGAGCTAGTATCCACTCATTGACTGCATACCTAGTGCTTGTTCATCCCTCGAGCCAAATCAATTCAAGGATAATAGTGTTTTTCCACATCGCGACAGCAAGTTGTGATGCCTCCAATAACAAATCCCTGGCAAGATTATGGGCAATGGTTGCAAACAAGGGTCTAGGTTTACCAATGAGCCCCCACTACTGTTTCCAATTTGCAATTTGTGATTCACCGAAATTAATAATCATGCAACCCTGCTAGTATCATAATAGTCGGACGCACCCACAGTCTATTTAACGCCTACTTAATGGCATACATGTGGGTATCTAGAAGCTTTTGCGGTTGTCGAGTTACGACTGCATGTCAGAGAATACACAGTGTGTATATATATAGCTCTTATTAATTCATCCAATACGGGCCGATAGTTCTGATTTAGGTATTCATGTGGCGGATTAGATTGATAAAATGCCCGCAACGATTTACTACATGTAGTATTTTCTGTGCTAGTTCGACCCGAATCGCTTTAGGTACCGTAACCACAATTTGCTAATAATTCCCTCAAAATAGATTAAAACATGGGGGTTTTCAACTATCATCCTATAATAATAGGTGCAAAGGTAGGAAAGTCTCCTTTAAATGACTTAGTAGAGAGAGTAGAATATGATCTGAGTCATCTGACGGTACTTATCCATGATGTACAGAAGGTGTACTGCCTGTGTATATGTGTGAACAGTACTACCACGTACATATCGTAGTAATGCACCTATCCAACATTACTACATATCATAGAGTATTTAGTTCAGGTATAGGTAATGGACTATCATGCCGAGGTGGCAAGTTATTACTCGCTCCCACTTTTAATTAAGCTCATTCGCAAAAGAAAATACAGGATAGTGTCAAAGGTGGCATTTCCGTTTATGGCATCAGGTCCGCACATAATGTCCATCAATATGACTACGAACCGGAGTCATTGAGTATATATGCCATGAATGCTTACTGTACTAGTTGTTGGTATGGTGAATGCATGGAGGCATAATGTATTGGGTATATGTTCTAATCATTGTTACTATGATAATACTAACTCTTTTACTAATGAACGTATAGCCTCTTTTTCCGATATCATAGTGAGTACTCTATACAAAATTGCGACGATGTTCTACGTACGCTGCAACCTATTGCTCCTTACATGCTAACCGGGTGAAGCGCAGAGAGTTTGGTGATCAACTCAATGCAGCTCCCCGGGTCGTCCTTGTCCCTGACTACTGTACGGAGCCTTCTCTCCGCAGCCCGTCGTGAAACGCGAGGGTTAACTCGAGAGTAACATATGCATGCCGCCCTGCAGGCTGCTTCACGAGAGCACTTCTTATAAATTTGCGCCTCCTATGTCTCAGCAAGCCAGAGAATTACCGGTATGATTCTGGTATCCTTATGAAGAATTCCTACAATCAGGGGTGATCGATTTCAGGAGCCATCCCGGGAGAAGCTTCAATCCTGTTAGCTTGGTTAATGGACGACCACACCTCTGATATCGATAGCAGTTCGACGCAATGCCGGGGATCCTTCCCATGAAAGTTATCAAAGTCGGCAATAGCTCTCAGAGCCGCATTGCGCAGGCCTGTGATCGTTGCAGAAGTAAGAAGATCCGCTGTGATGGCATCCGGCCGTGCTGCACGCAATGTGCAAACGTCGGCTTTGAGTGCAGAACAAGTGATAAATTGAGCCGGCGAGCCTTCCCCCGGGGATATACTGAATCCCTGGAAGACCGCGTTCGAACGCTAGAGGCTGAAGTGAGAGAATTGAAGGGTTTGTTGAGTCGGCGAGATGAAACCATTGATGTTCTGTCTCAAGTGTGTTCTCCGGGAGGTCCAGTGGATAGAGACCCTTCATCTCAATCTGCTTCACCATCCGAAGAATCAAAACGAGATACGTATAATGTCGAAACACATCTTCTCGTATTTCATCCCTCTTTTCTTCCAAGGATGCCAACATTCGATGCACCGTTCTCCGGGCCTTCGAGTATGTGTACTTTTGTGGGTAGGCGCCTTCACGTGTCGATTGCTCTGGGAATCTACTGACCCTAATTAGATACGTTGACTGGAAGGCTCAAGGAACGAGGGAAGCATCCCTTAGGCCTGTCAGCCCACGTCTTGAGACCTTTGCCCCCCATCGCTTCTCACTGTGATGAGCAGCGCTCAAAGACACCCCCTCGACTCGTGTCGGATCAGCTCATCAACGTCTTCTTTCAGGAATGGGCACCTCTCTACCCCGTTGTCCATCAGCAAACGATATTGCAAGCTTATAATCACTACCTAGCAGATGTGGAGTCATTGGAGGCCGATAAACATGATATCATTCAGTTGAACCTTATCTTTGGGATTGCCGCCGCTTCAGCGAAAGTGCGATAGGTTCCCCACTGCTATCCGGTTGTATTTGTTCTCAGAACTAATTGTGAGTACAGTGTAGCGTCAGCCAAAATCCCGCTTTCTTCGAACTTCTTTGGTATCCAGCGCTTGAATTACTCTCGGATGACGTGTCGGTCCAGGCCGTGCAATGTTATATCTTGGCCCAAATGTACTACATGTTAAGAGGAAATTATAAGAGCCTCTCGCGATATCGGGGACTCGCAGTGTCCCTTTGCCACCAGCTTGGACTTCACCGGAGTCAACAGCACTTCTCCCTTGACCCAATGAGCTCTGAGACACGTAAAAAAGTGTTCTGGTGCCAATATGTCCTTGATCGGTATGTCCCGCTAGTCAATCTTCCTGTCCCAGTATCTATTTTATGTCGATTCTTATCACTAGGACATATAGTTTCACGGCTACCATCACCGGCCTCCCAGTTCTTATGCGCGACGCCGATATTGATACCGAATATCCCACAGATATTGACGATGAATATGTCATAGAGACTGGGTTCCCGTCCGCTTTGCCTGGCGATTCCGACCATATTTCATGCGCGCTTGCACTCTTTAGAGCATCAAGGATATTGGGGAAAGTGGTAGACCAATTGTATCTTCCAACCAGTCCTGAGATTTCTCTTACGAAACCGCGTGATTTCATGGATGAGCTAGATGCTTGGTTCGAGACTCTTCCACCATATTTAAAACTTGAATTCGCACAAGACAAGCTGAGTAGTAATATGACCAGTAGTCGGTCTCCGCTTCTTGTAAGTTCCAATTTGGTTTGTGATGGGAATGCAGCTGCTGATTTATCAGTCCATGGTGTATCACTTCATTCGCACCTTGATTCATCGTCCCGTGGCCTGTTTTGGCCGACCAAGTATCGCTTCTCCGTCTATCATCGCCCTTTCTGATTCTAGCGGGTATATAATCAAAATTCTACAACTTCTTGATGAAAGACGCATGAGTCTTTCGTTATGCATGAATAGAGCCGACATTGTATTACTTTCTGGGCTTGGATTACTATGGCAGACCATGGATCTCAAGTGTGGGAGCATACTCATCAAAGAGAACCAGAAGTTGCTCTTGGCGGTCGTTCGCCAACTGGAATCAGAGTCCGCCACGGCTGCGACTGAATTCAGCCTTCTAGTCAATCACCTCACCTGCATAGATAATAGCAGGTGCGAGACGTCGTGCGTGCTCCCCAATCAACGAGGGATCCCTGGTCTCCCAGCGAAATCGAATTCACCAAAGAAACAACTACAGTCTTTGAAATCTCGTATCTTACCGAGCGCACAACCGAGTAGGCACGCGAAAACACCCCCTTGTTACGACCCGACTTTTGTGAGTAGCAGCAGTGTGATAAATTCAAAACATCACGCCGTATCATCTAGTCGGATCGGCCAGCTCTCTCAGCCTAATCCAGCGCAAACTACTCACTTCACACTGGAAAGGCACAGGTCTACCGACTTCTCCGATGACTATACTTTGAACTATACTCCTAGCCATGACCATGCAAAGGTGATATCGTGCTCAAATCTCCACAGGGCAATAACAGAGAACTGGGAGCTACTTCCCAACGACATCGATCGAGGGAATGCAAACATCTTCAACAGCATTTATGGGGGCGAGTGTGGTGACAATCAGGGTTATACGACACTGATAGCCGAATACCAGCAGCTTCAGCAGTCGCCGTCCCACTTGACTATACCCCTCGAAGGCGAAACTCAGGAAATCTCTAGTTCATGGTCCACAAATAGCTGCCGGCCGTCCCAGAGTCTTGAAACACCAGCTCAAGGGGCTCATTGTTCCGAGAGAAACCCTGAGGAAGTTAAGGGTGTATTGTCTGCTGCAAACGATATGGCCACTTGTCCAAATGATTCGAATTGTCAGGATCCGTTGGATGGATTCATGCATCCAATTGTTGATGATGTCGGTGACTTTGGAAGATTTAATATTCTTGATCAACGAATAGGTGCTGGATAGTGGTGACTTTGCAATCTTCAACGTTTACGAATTTACGGCCTGTCCAGCTACTAGGATCCGTTATTTGATTTATGAAGTCACATCATTTAACGCAAAGGAGTTATTGGGATCGCCTGAACCCACTAGGCATCCCCCAGGGCCCTATGTGAATCGGTTGAAGCTGGCCTATCTCATTTGAAGGTACGGTGATTTTCACTTTCCCCAAGTGACCATATCTTTGATATCGTTACTAAGTAAATTCCCGTTTCCTAGATAACGTTGCTGTGATGACTGCTCTGTTGTTCTCGTGGATAGGTGGAGTTTAACAAGAATGCATACCGGGGTCTCGAAGCTGGTCAACAATCATAGGTCCATAACCGAAGCTGTCGGGTTGCGCGTGGGACTTGATCATGGTACCCAACTGTTTCTTTTGTACCATAGGAATGTTGTTGTGTACATTTATTGAACGCACCTTACATGAGTGGACTCTGTGTGACCGTTACTTGAGACTAGCGGGGGTAGCCCATCCCAAGTTACGTCCAAAACTCATAAATAAGTACATACATAGTGCTGTCATTCATCTCGCCCGCGCCAGCCGTTTCCCTCAACGAAAGGACCGGGACTGGGAGGATGCGAGCGAAATAAATTCCTAGCCTTACTCTTCATGTCCCTTCTTCATGGATTCAACATAGAGGGACTATAGTAGATTGCCGATTGGTTTGGATTCGGCATATGGTGCATATCATATATTAATCATAAGAATCCTCGAGTCTAGAGATTCTATGGCCAACATTCCTTCAACGCATTCCGATCGTGATGTTTGCCAGACTCTAACCGTTTCGCATCACCGGAACGACTCGGAAAGGTATCAGGATGACTGATGTGGGGGCATTATCATTGATTACTAACGTAAGACTGACTCAACTTTGTTGATTTCTTTTTCCTTCGTTCCCTTTGTACTGCCCTTCAACAGTAATACGGGGACTTTCAAACTTTCAAGAGGAACCGAACCGAGTACGTAAACCCAGACACTCACCAATGAATCAATAATAAAACAGGTATTGCCCGGGTATGTACATAGTATGTTTGGAGGAGGAGGAGGATATGTGAACATACAAACGATGGTGGTACGAATTAGCTGAATCGGAATTGCAGGAAGCTCAGAAGCTGGGCTGAGGCTAGTATGTATATATGATCCCGTGTAGCTGGGGAAAGAAGAATCTTGCCAAAAACAGGCAGACAGAGAGAGAGGAGTGAGTGAGTGAGTGAGAAGAAAGAAGAAAAGAGAAAGACAAGCCCAACCCAACCCCACTTGTTCTGGAAAGCTTCCTCAGCTTACCGCCCCTCCCTACCCATCCCTGTCCTGTGACTTCTGTTCTTTTGTTTCTTAATAACTTATTTAATGATACATAACAACATCATAACAACCCAGCACAACCATTTCTCCTCAGACCTTGATTATAATTTCTCTTCTTAAGGCAGGAAGGTACAGAAACGAAATCCACGGCTTACATTCACACACACCCACAGTTCGTTCCCTTCTCGTTTCATTCCCCATCCGTTTTACCCCTCCAAACCCCACTTCAGGTTCTCTCGCCATCTTGATCTGACTATCTCGAGGAGTAGAAATCCACAGCCATGGACGTTGACCGATTAGCTATCAATACGATCCGTGTCCTTGCGGTGGGCTTTCCTTTTTCTTCCGCAGTGTGGAAACAATCATAGATAGCGATCAATGCCAGCCTGGGAGCGATTTCCATTGGCATGACAGGGTAGCCCAGCTCTATCAATTATCCGGGTTTCCCCGAGATAGTTGGGAATTGGCTATACATCTCTACCTGCCAAATGCCCCTCCTTTAATGTTTTGTATTTTCGCTAAGATCAACTGCTTTAGGTCGATGCCACCTCCAAGGCCAACTCAGGTCATCCCGGTGCCCCTATGGGCTTGGCACCAGCGGCACATGTGCTTTTTAACAAATTTATGAATTTCAACCCCAAAAACCCCCAATGGCAGAATAGGGATCGATTTGTCCTCTCGTGAGTGTAAACCAAAAAACTCCACCTGGACGGGAGTTACCCGTTAAAAGAGATCCTGCTATGAAGACCAAGGGACCTCTTTTGTCCGATACCTATAATTGGGGAGCTTTCCCCCGCTGTAGTGATTGTGATATTGATGACTAGTTTTCTACTAGAAATGGCCATGGTTGTATGCTTCAATATGCGTTGCTCCACTTGTTTGGCTATGAAGTTAGCCTTGATGACTTGAAGAACTTCAGAGTGGGTCTATCCACCCGCCTTGAGAAGCCTTTTTTGATCGCTAACCACTCTGTCCAACTCCAACTCAGACAGTCGATAGTATCACTCCCGGACACCCGGAAGCTCATGACACTCCCGGTATCGAGGTTACCACCGGGCCCCTAGGCCAAGGCATCAGCAATGCGGTTGGTCTTGCGATTGCCCAAGCCCACACTGCTGCACTGTTCAACAAGCCCGGTTTTGACCTTGTTAACAACTACACATACTGCATCTTTGGTGATGGGTGTGCCATGGAAGGTATTGCCAGCGAGGCTGCCAGTACTGCTGGTCACTTGAAGCTAGGCAACCTCATCTGCATATATGATGACAATCATATTTCTATCGGTACGTGGGTTCTACAATTACCATATTGCTTAAGATGAGAAATCTTACCTCTGACCAACGTTCAAGATGGCGATACGAAGGTTGCTTTCACCGAGGATGTCCTGAAGCGCTTCGAGGCCTATGGCTGGCATACTCTGTCCGTTGAGGATGGTGACCATGACCTTCAAGGCATTGAAGAGGCCATCCAAAAAGCTAAGGAGATCAGAGATAAGCCATCTGTTATTAAGCTGACTACTACCATCGGCTTCGGTTCGAAACTCCAGGGCACTGGAAGCGTTCACGGTAGCCCTCTGAAACTGGATGATGCCCAGAATGTCAAGACGTTATTCGGCTTTGACCCTCAGAAGAGCTTCGTCGTTCCATCCGAGGTCTACCAACTCTACAACGAACGAGCTGCTCAAGGGGCTGCTAAAGAGCAGGAATGGAACAGTTTACTGAAGAAGTACGCTGAGGAGTACAAGGCTGAGTACGATGACTTTACCCGCCGTCTGTCTGGAGAGTTGCCTATAGGTTGGGAGAAGAATCTCCCCATTTATAAACCTACGGACCCGGCAGTGGCGACACGCAAACTATCCGAAGCTGTGCTGGAGAAGATTCATGATATTGTTCCTGAACTTGTTTCGGGTTCGGCTGATCTGACCGGCTCCAACAACACCCGATGGAAGAAGGCTGTTGACTTTCAGCCGCCAGAATATAACATTGGTGACTGGAGTGGCCGCTATATCCGCTATGGCGTACGTGAGCATGCTATGGCCGCTATTATGAACGGGATTGCGGCCTATGGCACCATGATACCTGCAGGGGGTACATTCCTGAATTTCGTGTCATATGCTGCTGGAGCCGTTCGTCTATCTGCCCTCTCTCGAGTTAGGGTTCTTTATATTGCGACTCACGACTCGATTGGTCTAGGAGAGGATGGCCCTACCCATCAGCCAATCGAGACCTTGACCCATTTCCGGGCCTTGCCGAATTGCATGGTATGGCGTCCAGCTGACGGAAACGAAACTAGCGCGGCGTATTACTCAGCCCTTACTTCCAAGCACACCCCTTCCATTCTCGCCTTGACTCGTCAGAACCTACCCCATCTCTACAACTCGACATTGGCGTCCGCCTTGAAGGGTGGTTACGTCGTTGAGGAGGCTGACAGTGCTAATATCACCATCGTTTCGTCTGGCTCTGAGGTTAGCATTTGCATCGACGCTGCTTCTTACCTGAGGGAGCACCACAATATCACCGCTCGGATCGTGTCTATCCCATGCTTTGAACTGTTCGATCTCCAAACAAAGGAATATAAACTTAGGGTGATTCCCGATGGCATTCCTTCGTTATCTGTTGAAGCGGCATCCACCATGGGCTGGGAGCGGTATTCTCATGAACAGTTTGGTCTAAATCGCTTCGGTGCATCTGGCCCGTATAAGGATGTATACAAGGTAATTGGAATATGCGTTCCTCCTAATCCCTGTTATTCCTTATCCAAATGAATAACTACTGACTGTCGACTGTAGAAATTCGAATTCACTCCTGAGGGTATTAGTCAACGTGCCATTGCTACGATCGACTTCTATAGGGGCGAGTCAGTTCGCTCACCCATCAACCGTGCCTTCCCGCAACTTATATAATCCTACCTTATAATTTTCCATACCTGGTCTGTGAAAATTAAACGCTGCGAGAGGTTTTTGTGATGTATCTACGTAAATAAAGCTCAATCATAGAGTTATGTTTCAATAAAAGGAAAAAGCATGTGCCCGTGCCAATTTTATTCCCCCAAGTCACCCATTGGCAAATCATAGATTCACGATACTGAACGCCATGGATCTCGTAACCGCCCCACTAACAGTTTAAATATCAAGGAGCGACATGGAAAATTTCCAGAGAATTGAATTCGTTAATCATATCTAATCAAACACACAGCTGCCTTTGCATGCCTCCTATACTTCATTATGTGATTGGACCTCCGCGGAAAGAAAAAGGTTGTCGCAGCTGATTAATCTGTTGGTGCCCGTTATCAGGTTTAGAAAGTTGTCTGTATGCTGACGGTAAGTGCATTTTTAATTGAAGCCATTCCGTCGTCCATCATTATCATTCAACGATCTCTCATGGGGTGTATTTATTTGAATTGAGACAAGGGTCTAGCCAGCCACCTTTCTCTCTCTTCCTAGATTGAAGGTAGGAGTCCGTCTTTGGTCCGTTGCCCGGTTACGCGCTTCAGTGTTTCTCCTCTCCAATTTAGTTTAGGGTCAATGCCTTGCGTGCAAAGTTCGGCAAGATGAAGCTAGCGCGATGGATTTCCTTGTTGTAGTACCGGCAGAGCTTTTCTTCCTCTTCGCGAGACCATGAGCGAACCGGCTCCTTGACGTCGCGGTTGGGATCCTTGCAACAAACCATGAAGCCGATCTGACCGGATGGGTAAGTTGGAATTGTTGTGTAGGCGTATTCAACAACAGGAAAGACCTCGAGACAAGCCTTTTTGAGCTGGGTGATCAGCGATATATGGAGCCATTGGTTTTCGGCTACCAAATGGGATAATAACAAGTTTGTAGGATAAAAATTAGCCAATTATTCTCTTTCTGATCTTGCATATCCTTTAATTCTTGCTTTTGGCATGCAAGCAGAAAAGAAAGGGGCTTCGCAGAGGGGACGGTGAGGGGCAAGAAGGAATATGGAGCATCCCTTTGGAGAAAGAATGGAGATAGAAAAGGAAAGGACACGAACAACCTTGCGTGGTGATGACTCCTCCTTCACGTAAGGCGCTGTTAAGAAGCTCAAAGTAGGGCTTCTGGAACAAGCTCTCTGCAGGACCATCGGGGTCTGAGCTATCGGTAATTATCACATCAAACTCGTTCTTCCTATCCTCCAGAAACTTGAAGCCATCACCAATATGCACCTTTACTGCCGGGTGCTGAAACCCAATACTCATTCCGGGAAGGTATTTTGTCGAGACGCGGATGACAGCCTGTTGGGGGGTGAGGTGAGCTTAGATTCTTTATTTGAAGCATGGGTGTGCTCGGGCGAGCAAAGTAGAATTTAGGAGCAAGAAAGGAAAGAACCTCGTCAATGTCGCAGAGAATTGCCTCCTCAACAGTCTCATGCTTAACCACTTCCCGCAAGACACCCCCATCACCTCCCCCAATGACGAGGACTTTCTTGGGGTTCGGATGGGAGTTCATTGCGAGATGGGTAATCATCTCTTGATATCTGTTGGCATTGACCGCACCTTGTCAGCTTTGATGCGCCTGACGACCCCCCCTCTCCCCCGATGCAAGTTATAATTTTAGACGAGAATCTAAGGAGTTCGGGGTAAGTAAAGGAATAATGCTTGACATACGAAAACTCGTCTCTTTCTGTACATTGGATGACGTTGTCCAGGACGAGGACCGTGCCATAGTCGCTGCTCTCAAACACCAGAACGTCCTGGTATCGGGATCTTTCGTGGTGAAGGATCTGGTTAACCTTGAGGGTCATAGCCTGACCTGGCCACATGTCGGACGCCTCGACGAACCATCCATCTATCGTGGTAGAAGTCATTAGTAGATTTCTAGATCGAAGCCACTGCAAGACCATAACGAGTAATTGAGGCGGAAGGGTGTGGGGCTGATCGCACTCACCTTTAATGGTGGGGTGGGTGATGTCGCTCATGATGGTGCTGAAACGAGAGAATTTCAACCTAGATTAAGCACGGATCGAACAAGGCGGAGGAGCAATGGAAAGAGTGATTCTATCACCCACTGGGGTGATACTGAAAGAATGAATAATGTTCCAGGGGGAACGGCAGGACTAAAAAGCAAAGCACTTCTTATTTGGTATAACGCAATGAGGTACATAACATATCACAGACATGCGATGAGGAAAAATCTCTCCTTCTTGGTGGGGGTGTCAAGTTCAAGTGTCAAAAGTGCCGGCGCGAATCCAATTCAAATCCAAAGTCAATCACACGACAGGAAACATGACTGGCAGAAAAAACCCTTATCATCGAAACTCCCCGGGCAGTTGATCACGCTCTCCAATTGACATTTCGATCGCAAATTGTGCCGATCACGAGAGAGGAGCCGCACCAGTGGCTGCATTAAGGAGAAAGCGGGATTTCTCAACTTTTGGGGATATCATCACACCAACAGAGATCATTTTTATATGACCAACCTCATCTAGGTATAGAATCCTGCAGACGCCTCTAAACCACCCAGATTGATTGGCTAAAAGGATCTGGTTGCTCAGCTGCAGTTGGGAACAAGGATGTTGAGCATCCAAGATCAAGATGTTCTTGCATACATATGAATACTACGTCTCTATGATCCTTATCATATACCAACATAGATTTCAACTTGAAGGTCTGGAACGAAGCAAGTGGTAGGGGTTGCTTCTAAGAGGCCCGGCATTTCACTTGTTAGTATGACTATCTATCCATACCCCTTTCACTCACATCAAGTAGACAGCCATCCTAGTCGAGCTTGATGAAAGCATTTGATTTGCAGGAAGAGTGAACCCTAATCGATAGGTACTGGCCCGCCCTTGCATGGGAGTACTGATAAATGTTACACATGTACATAAGACCAGATCTATCAATGTGCCTACATAAAGTGTCAAGGTACTTTCCAAGGTATTGGATCAAGATACACAGGGGAACTTAATTCACCAGTACAAATTAGCATTGAAGTGACTTTACAAATTACTAACCGGCCTAGAACAGCTAGGGAACGTGGCTGGCTGGGTAAAGCTGTCTCCATTCCGGATGCATGCGCCTTGTCATACAGTAAAAAGGGTAGGAACAAAGTGAATGTTGGGACAGACGTGTAAATAGCACACATAGAGTTGCTAGGCCCAAATAAAGTGGTTGGCGTACTCTACATATAAAGGAATTCAGACACGGTTCCAAAACTAAGAAACTGCCGAATCCCGATTGCGTTCTATCCTGTACAAAGTGAAATCATGAAGCGCCATAAGAACGAAACAACTTCCTCACTTATGAAGAGTTTACGACTCTTCACCTTCAGCCATACGGCCCGGCTTCGAGTTCAAATATTCATTCCTAAGGAAAGGCCATTCGTATCAGCGCTCGGTGAGTAAGGCTGTTCGGGATATGACATTTATCCCTTACCTCTCGATGGCCCAATTCATTGCAGCGTAGGCCGCGATGAAGGGTGGAGCAACATAGAGCACCTGCTGTCTGAATCTGCGCCAGGTATTGAAGATGGCAGCATGAAGAGTACCGGCCAATGGCCGCTGTCGGTTGGCGGCTAAGGAATATGTCACAACGCCTCTGTGAGGGGTTGGGGAGCCTATCAAGCAGCACACGCGATCAGCTTCCCTTGCTCTTGTGCTCTTGTCATCAAGTAGCCCCAGGAAGGTCTTGCACCAAATCCGCAGAACCACAAGCCGTTCGTTAGGGCCGATGAATAAAGTAGCTTGCGTGGCGACCGGGACTATTGGACAATTGGGGTTCACCTACCAAGGTTTCCCCATCCTCCCATGTAACTATCAAGGGTATATCAGCACTCTACCACAAATCCCAATTCATAAGTTCTGTACGCCAAATCCAGACACAAGCGCGGTCAGGCGAAAATAGGGTGACTATATAGAATAATCCTCGACTTACGATCCATTCTTTGGATCAGCACTGTGGCCGCCCATTGTGTCGAATTGAAGAGGTATATAGAAGCCTGTACACGACCGGTATTGTGTTGACTAGGTATACTGATCCCACAGGCAGGAAAAGAGCAGTGAACAATATCAATATAACCTCAGGGAACGTCGGCGAAGGATTCCGTTCCGTTGTTAAGGTGAGCTTCAACGCTAGTCCTGATCTGGAATCGCAAAGAAACGGGAACTTGACCAAACCCAGAAAGGTCTAGGCATAAAATACATAACGTATGTACACGTACCTTGTACGTCGACAAGCCCATCTTGAAGACAAGATAATATCATTCTTTCATCTATCTCTAGGCCTCGATTAAAATTCAAAACATGGCCGCACCTATCAATGGCCTTTTGAGGTGGATCATCCCACCTACTGCTGCAGCTCTGTTCATCAACGCTTCTATCTACGACGTCAGAGGTGGTTCACGAGCAGTGATCTTCGACCGCTTAACCGGAGTGCAGGAGAAAGTTGTTGGCGAAGGCACACATTTTTTAATTCCCTGGCTGCAGAAGAGCATAATCTATGATGTACGGTCCAAACCAAGGAATATTTCCACCACAACGGGGAGCAAGGACTTGCAGATGGTCAGTTTGACCCTCCGAGTACTACATCGGCCGGAGGTGCCAAGGCTGCCGCAAATCTATCAGGTAATAAATAAAATCCTTAGACTTTGTGATTCTCCCTCTCACCCTATTTACCCAACTAGTCATACGGTCAAGACTACGACGAGCGTGTTCTCCCATCTATCGGCAACGAAGTACTTAAGGCCATCGTTGCTCAATTCGACGCTGCAGAACTGATCACCCAACGAGAAGCAGTCTCCAACCGGATCCGTACCGACCTGACGCGGCGTGCGGAGCAGTTCAATATCGCCCTCGAGGATGTCTCCATCACCCATATGACTTTCGGAAAGGAGTTCACGCGGGCAGTCGAGCAGAAGCAGATTGCACAACAAGATGCCGAGCGTGCCAGATTCATCGTCGAGAGGGCCGAGCAAGAGCGACAGGCCAACGTCATTCGTGCTGAGGGTGAAGCCGAAAGCGCGGATATCATTAGCAAGGCCGTCGCCAAAGCCGGTGATGGCCTTATTCAGATCCGTCGGATCGATGCAACCAAGGAAATTGCGCAGACATTGGCGAATAATCCTAGCGTCACCTATCTGCCCGGCGGGGGCACGGAAGGTGGCAAGAGCACTAGTCTCTTATTAGGTTTAAGAACTTGAAGGGCATTGAATATCGTTAGGATGGTGTCGAAAAGCATCAGTGATGGAAAAAATATAAGATAAAAAGCAGAAAAAAAATCCCGTGTGAAGAGAAGATGGTTACGGTAATAATCAGCTTGAACACCTCCCTGTACTAGCTAAAAATGGCTGGGATGTATGATATGTCCCATGTGGATTCCACATCTTGTAGCAATACAGTATTTTACTCTTCTCCTAAAGTCGGCAATAACAGTACCTGATCAAGGATATGTCCTCTCTCGCTAGCTCAATTTCACTTAAGCACTCCCTTTTAAGTTATTTGCTTGGATATCGCCCAATCATCATTGAATCAACATGGTAAACTGGACCTAGACATCCTCGGCGACGAATCAAGCAACTTTGGAAAGTAGAAGACTATCATAGAATGATGTAAAGACGTACCGTCCACCAATGACGGAAGCATCAATGTGAATATATACAGCGGATGGTATGGAGAGAATGTCAGAAATATGTAAAGCATATATGTGATAATACACACGGAGATAGTTATACGATATATAAATAAAAGATATATATGTGGGGGAAAGATCCCGTAGCTTGCCCTCAACCTAACCTGCGATAGATATGGATCTGAAACCTCATATCTTCCAGACCAGCGCCCTCTCCTACATCATATCTAAGCCTCGCGGCATCCCGTCGGAACCACCGAGAGTCTTCAGAGTGAACAAGGCCCCATTTTCCCGCCGCAGTAGTAAGTAAGATGTGATTGAGGAGGAACTTCATAGGGTAAGTCCTTTGTTGTTGCTGCCGTTGGTTCTGCTTTGATCTCTCAGTCGCGGTAGTACTGACCGGGGCTCTTGCGGTATCAGGATTATCAACGATTTTGTCCTTGATTCTTCCGAGGGACAGGGTTGAATAGCTCCCGGGGCTATCGACGACAAGCAGGATCGTGCCCGGCTCAGACCAGTCTGTGAGGCGGAGGAGGAATGCACTAGCTTTAGCCAGAGAGGTTGAAAGCAGTTCATTCAATGTGAACATTAGAGTAATAAGAATGGTTCTAGTTCTTTCATTGTTCTCGCATTCTGGGCTACAAATATAGTCATCATCCCGGCTATGATCAGCAAGAGACAGAGGAGAGCTTAGATTTCTGCCAAACAATGATCCGAACGCTTCTTCATTCTGCGGATCGAGAACGTCCAAACGCTTGAAGGAAATATCAAAGGTTCCTGCTTCCTGTTCCTGGGCGCTGTGGCTATTATTCGCAGCCCTCGGCAGTAAAGGGGCAGGATGCATTTTCGATCCTGGAACAACGGGACAACGTATGGCTGCCGAAAGCCTCTCGAGGATAGAAGCCCAATCTGCAACATCGACAGCCACAATCGACAGATTCGGAGGTTTCTTCCCGTGTCGTTTCATATTATCTATTCTAACCACGTTGTTAGACCTAGGGAAACCGGTGTCCATTCCTCTAGTAGAAACAACTCCAGCAATCCTTTGATCTCGACCTTCCAGCTGATTAGATTCCATTGGTGATGCTTCCCCAGACGGGGACACGGAAGCTTCTATTTCAACTTTCTCTCCTGCACCCTCGAGCTTGGCCCCGAGAGGCGCCGTGAGTTTGATGTTTGCAGAACCAGTGACAGCCGACGACTGTATTCCACCCTCAGAACGACTGTTATGCATGTCAGAGGTCACAAGAGAGGAATCCGACATAGCGATATCCCGCCATGCTGCCGCGAGAGCTATAGCCTCGGCCCCGGCACCGCCTCCGATACATACGATGCGGTTGTTAGTTTGAGTTGGAGCACCGTCTATTTGATCATCACCGTCGTCACCGTCACCTTTTTTATCATGGTTTGGATCTTCAAACAGCGGCAGCAAAGCTTTCAAGATACCCTTGAAATTTCCAGCGTAAGCCAGCGCTCGCGTTGCGCTCCATCGCAGAGCATACGCTTGCAAGAGATCTTCATCCGCATCATTGAACGTAGACTGGAATCTCCGATTATAGAGATGGGATTTGATCGTCTGAATAAGTGATTTGAGGTTCCCGTCGGGTAATGCGCCTTCTGCTGTCACTGCTGTTTTACTACTAGTAGTTGTATGAGAAAAGCAACACTCAGCAGGAAAGATCCTTCGAGTTTCATCTGCTTCGTGATCCTGTGTAGAAGGGAACAAGGCGTGTTTGAACACGTTCAGAACTAGCTGCTGAAGCGTTAACGGAATGGTTGCGGACAAGTCTATCCAGGGCTTTCTACTGTCTTCGTCTCTAGTATTTGTTTCCATAGGAACAGTGCCGGTTGGTCGGTCCCGTTGCGGCGTCCCTCTAATTTGCTGCTTCTTTTCGGTCTTGTTCTTTTGCTCATTATTTTGCCGGCGAGGGTTACGGGAAATCGCTGCTTTCCCATGTGTACCCATTTCACTCCCCTATATTTTCTGTATGTACGGGGTATAATTGATTATTAGGTACCTGATACTCACACGCTCATGATAGTCTCGTTTGGCAATAATAAGGTAAACGGTCCAGATATGGATAAAGACATGGTAAGCGGATAGTCCAAGAATCGCCACACGACACTACTAGACATCAAAAGTGTGATAGACAGTTAGTGACGGATATATCCAGTGGCTATTGAAATTAATTTATAGAGATCATCCAAAACCTGGGCAGGCATCTGTCAGATATGCTAAGCTGAAATGGTGGTTCTTTTTTGATTAGTAATCCATACCATACACCGTAATTATATGTAATGGTAATAATACAACTAGTGTATTTTTCGCTAGCATGACAGCTGTTGTCTGTTGTCGCGACTTCTCATGCTATAAAGCTTTAGTAATGGTATTCCCTGACAGCTACGTATGCATGTTAATATCACATACTTGATTTGAATCCTGTTCTATGTACAGTATCGTATGGTACTATCAATTGTTGCCTCAAGATATTATTATTTCATTCCAAGTACCATACGCCACCCTTTGCCGATACAACCCCATTAAAGTGCATACAGCTATGATAGTTGCCTAAGATCATTGAGTTTTTAACATTGGCCAACACCGTAGGAGGGTATCGCTTCGGCTCCATCGGCTCATCCGAGCTAAACTCGACCATGTAGGGCGATATTTCTTTCATGGTCTAAAGAAATTCCTTGCGATATTCGACCATGTCTTCTCGCTCATGCCCATCAAGAAATACGCCCTTCTTGACGCCCTTCCAAGTGAACCCAAGCTTTTTCAGCAATCGACGTCCTGTTCTCGATGTTATTCCCATCCTCTTAGACCTTTGCGTGTTGTCTATTGGCTTGATTAAGCCTGTGACTTCATTGACCGATGTGTCAATATCACGACGATATTCTCCGAGAAAGCCTTTAATAAATCGGGCAAGCTTATGTGAATTAAGCGCTATATGACATTAGTCTCAAAGTCATCATGATAATATCCCATTTGATATCGACTGTTCGATGCAATCCATCGAAGGCATAGTCGCAATTGTTTCGGGCGAATTGCTTACTATGGCACCAGAGCCGTCCAGGATAATTCAACTCCGGGTGATATTTCGGATAAAACATCACAAGGTGGGTGCCAGATTGACCTTGGAGCCTTTCTTCTAGTTCAACCCGCAGATGTCTTCTCTGTTTGGATACTTTTGGCATTGCTGCAGTAGTAAAGGACAATAATAAAGAAAAAGCGAATAAGTAAATAAGCTGTATGTACTATATTTTACTATGACAATAAATGTACATACAGTAGCTTGCGGTAACCTATGATAGCGTGCCAAGACATGCGTAAGACATGCTTACTAACAGTCATATTACTAATCAATTACTAATCAATCTGAATGAGACAGGTGGGCAGGAGTTCCGCCACCATACGATATGACACGATTTTTTGCGGAGCAATAGATCATAGGTAGGCACGCTCTCGAGCCGTACAAATCTTCCATGCCACCTCTACGAGAAATACCCAGTTGCGTAAGTGATAAGTGCACTAAATCGTGGTTCCCCCCTGCCTGACTATATTGACTTGCGGAGTATTAAACTTCTGGAGGTGGCGGCTCTGATGCTTTGCATCGGGGGAGGTTGTGGGTCGCTGACAGCGGTACGGTTTCAAGAGTAGGGGGTGCTGTAGATGAGGGTAGGTTAATAGCTTCATGGTCGAATAAGGAGGGGTCCCGGTGCGTGCTCGATGAGCCTTGATCTTTACCATGACCTTTACGAGCTCCCTTAGGCCTTCCCTTCCCTTTGACGAGGGTCGGACCGAGGAATATCTGACGACGGGCTTGTGGATCAGTAGCTCTGCGTATGTAGTACCAGTGTGGGTCGATTTCAGAGAGTCGTAGAGCGCCGGGATTAACCATCGGAACTCGGATCTCATACTGACAGGGCAAGCCCATCGATGCGTGCAAGGTACAGGTACAATCCATTATGTTTGTATAGTACTGAGATCGGCCGGAAGCTTCTGTTTTTCATGCATTACCATCTGCAAAGCACAGTCGTGAACGTAAGAGCACACATCCACGAAGAACTGAGTATTATTGTTGTGTTGGCCTCTTAAGCATTTGGTTGTCAACCTTCTGTCGGATATGTTGCTTGGTGTTGATCGTGCCAGAATGCCGAGAGAGATTCAAATACTGCTTTATGGTCACTCCTGCTGTTCCGTAGCTACTTAAGAGCCCTATGGCTTAACTCATTGTGGGAGGTGGAGGTGTTGTCATAATGTCTGGGTAATATTTGAACGCAACTGGAGGCGCTTTCGCTTTCAATTGATCGACCTTTTTTGTGTACTGTTCCTCTGTCGAAGCATCAAGTACAGCAGTCCAGAGTTCATAAAACTTCTCGAATGATTCCTTGGTTTTTAAAGGGCCTTTTGCACTTGGCAACTACATGTGTCGCAGAGCACCCCGGGTACTCGATTATGGACTCCTTCAACAACTGGTCGAAACAATCCATCCCCTCTCCATAATCGACATCCTTCTCACCACTCAAGAACGCCATAGCAATCTGTGGAGCCATATTGTTAACCGCCACCCCACATATATTGAGAAGGGGCATGTTAAACCTGTTCATTTTATACTTACAGTCAAGCAATATTACGTCGAGGTTGCTCTTCAAAAGTTGGACTGAATCGAGATGAGCAAAGAAGATTCTCGTCACTTCGATTTGTGACATCCGGACCAGTGTCCAACCGACAGAACCACCCTAATCCATGAAGCGTATCGTACTGCCATTGTACTGCAGTCAAGCCTCCAAGGTGAGGATTCCTAGCCCTCTGTGCCATATTGTATAAGTCTCTCGAAGTGACCATGATGCCCACACCCCCTAGCTGAGCTCAAACCGTACTGACAGGAGTATTTCTTAGGCGGAGTGTATCCGCCATTTGCTTCGATGCTTCCGGCAACTTGGCAATACCTATGCGCCAGTGGGAGGGATGACTAGTTTGTTCAGAACCGGGACTGTGATTATGGTGCTCCTCCTTTATAAACGCCTTCCATTTCAACATTACCGGATCTTCAATGGCGACAATATGGAATAGGCAGTCGCACTTCCTTGAACTCGTTCCTTTTCGGCGTTTCGATTCATGCACTTCTGGGTTGACTTTGAGTGGTTTAGAAGGGTCATACTTGCCCCATCGATCGTAGCCAAATACCACCTTTCTACCACTCTTTTTGCTGTACTTCTTGAGCCCGCCAGTGTCGACTTTCACGACGCTATATCCCTTGCGTAAAGCGTGCTGCCGGTACGCATTCGCAACTGCTTCCCATGACTCATATTCGACATCGGGAAGGGGTTCGCCAATGGTGATTTGGCCAGTAGGGGATGCGACCTCCTCGTCAGATCTGTGTCCGGGAATGTCGGCAGACATAGCTAGCAACTGGAAGCGATGATATCAAGATCAAGTTGTATGGATTTTGGTGAAAAAGTTCGAGTGTGTATTGCTTGTTTACATTACCACTCAGTATAAGCCCTAATACTGATTTGAACTGGCGTGCTCGCGCCCCACTTTTGTCTTTTCATTATCTCCGAACTTCATTAGAATTAGAAAATCCCAATTATAATTCAGTTTCAGTACATGCATTGACGTGGTCACTTGTCTCAGTTGGTGACTCAGACGGCGGTGTCTAAAGCTAAACTATATACGGCTTAGGTTTATCGGCCGGCCCACAACACTGAGTCTTTAGGCGCCCGTCTGATGGAAATCACATTTTATCCTCATATTTGCTAGTAGACACTCCAACCTATAATTCTCAGCACAACGCCTTGGCATTTTGACTTCGTATTTCAGTAAGCCTGCTTGTTTATATCTCTGATACAATCAATTAGATTCTTGTACTGATATTCCACGTGGCTGGGCTACGACGTGTTGTGTTATGTGTAAGTCTTAGCATCTCAGCTAGACTCAAGCAGTCAATCAAGTTCCACTATTATATGTTGGGAGTCACTAAACTAATATATCTCATTTTGCAGTCACGATATAAAGGCTATGTCATCAGTTGACTCGGCATATTCTGCGGCAGATACATCCATATGCGACTTATTCTCTTGCCCGTTCTGAAGGACAATGTTGAGAGAAAGGCCATCCTGACTACCGATAATCCGAACATTGAATGTGAATATCTTACTATCCAAGACCCCCATTCCTATATCAAGGGTATTATGCGACTCGAAATAAGGACTGGCTAGACTACTTGGTTTCCGCGGCGATCCATGCCCCTCGGTCCAAAAAAAGTAGGCGAGACCAAAGATACCGGGCAAAGCAGACTTTGTGGTATGCTCTAATTTCGCCTTCTCACCGAAATAGGGTTCGAGGACTGCTCTAAATCAAGCATCATATTAACTAGCAAGAGCCATTCGACTAAACGCCTTTAGCATATCATGTGTAGAGTTCTTATACGTCTGCATGTCTAATGTGTAGCAGCAGTTGAAATGTTCGAGAGCCAGGCCAATTGGCTTGAATTTGTTTGCTAGGCCGACTAAATTAACAGGACCTGAGGATAGGATAGAATGTTAGAGGATGAGATCAGAAACGCCATCGGTAAGGATCTAATGGATCCAATGCTAGGAGTCTTATAGCCACATCGTGCCTGCTCTCCGCCATAGAACCAGACGTATAGGCGAGGAACTAATCTGCGACCAATATCACTATTTCGAATAGCATATCCGAGGGTAACCGGGGTTTCAACTTCTTTGTCTGCACAAGCTTCACCGGACCATGTGTCGTATGTAAATGCCATAGTTCGAACACAGCATCCAGAAATTATCACGGTGTCACCCTATGAATAGCATTGTCGAATGTGTCGATTCTATCCATCTTCTAGTCATTGATCGCTTTAAGCAGGCCCAATAATGTAGAGACTGATAGAGTGCCACGCGCAATCCAAGCCTGAGTAACGTCCTATTTAAAGCTCTTTATGAAACATGCAAACCTCTAGCTATTAAAGATTATCACGAAGCATTCATGCACGTGGTAAGAAAAAAACGATATGACTCAAGCCCTTAATGAGGAACTTTTGATATCTAAATTATTGTCCCTCTACAGCCCCATTGTCATACATGCATAAGAGGCTTTGCGTCTATGGAGCAGAACTCCAGAATAACTCGGAAGAGCTCCATAGAATTTGGCGACAAGGTCACGAGGCCGGGTGATATTGAATAGCCAGTCGTAGAGCTATTTGCAAACAATAGAACCCGTTGGAATTCGACTCCCATGATGCTTAATTCCAGACCCGCCTGCAAACATCTTAGCATATCGTGGCAATTAGTTCCCCCCGAAAAAGGGACATTAAATAGCGATGACGACGGCAATACTAGCTACAATTTACGAGAGGATTTTTTGTCATCGGAGGAGTGGAAAGGCGTGCATGAAGTTCTTAAGGTATTGAAGCCTGACTTATGAGTGGCTCCATATTTGTTGCGAGAAGGCATGAAAGAAGCTCAATGCCTACTACCAACTAGCTGACATGTCCCCTGTCTACTACACAACCATGGTTATGAACCTGATGAGAGGAGCAGGATGAAAAGGCTTTGAAAAGGCTTGACTCTTTGTGGGAGCTTCTGCCCCCAGAACGATGTAGTTATATGCTAGTACTCATAAATTGATTGGGCTATTTATGCATAGCTCATCAAACACTTTCCTAATTAACAATATGTGGGATATGGCAAGGGTATTTATTTGATTGTGCATTCCTATAACACAGACGCGATCGTACTGAATGAATATAGAATTGAAGACAATTCTGCGGCCAAGGTTTCATTACTAACCTACCAAGACCTCACACATGGCTTTAGTCGAAGACGGGGAGCGGACAACAGGAATAATTTACGTTCCAAATGGAGATTGTATTGGATAGGAAGTAGAACCCGCAGGATGAAAAGACAGCCAAACCAATAACAACAACGCCAATAGGTATAGACTCCCAATCGGAAGAAATCGTCTCCTTTGCTCCACAAAGCAATCCTTTAAAAGACGAAGAACAATGGCTGCAAAGGTTAGATGCAAAAGAGACACCCGCCATAAAATATCTGCCTTAGCAAAGGAAGAATGAAAAACACCCCGATATTGAGGGGCCCACAGAAAGGATGGCAGAAAACGGTTGCCAATGAACTTTTAAAAGAATTCGGTACGAAGCGATGCCAGGGCATGGTAACGTCCTCTTCGCATGAAATAGACATAAGTGAGAGTTGGGAATGGAAAATAGCCCCAGATACTCTTCGCATGCAAAATGAAAATAATGACAGAAAATAGAAACATGTTCATAAAAATGTGAGTGAGAGACACAGAAACAATAATTGCCCGGACAGAGAAGTAACTCCCTTCAAAGCTGACATCAAACAGAAGAGAACATATCCACCATGCATATTTACAAACAGAGAGAATAAGCTGAGAGATCAATTATAGTAACAGAAATTCTTAACAGGGAATCCCGATAATGTAAGCAAATATACTCCTGGCATCAATCACAAGCCTATCGCCATGGTATGATGCGGTTACTAAGGCAAGGAAAGATTCCGATCAGTGGGTATGTCCACCTAGGTTCTGCTTTTCCTTCGTCTTCCAAAAGTGTATAAGGCGACTTATTCGACGTCCCTTTTTCTTCGTTTTCTCAGCTTCTTCAGTCGGTGGCTTTTCTTCATGAGATAACTTGCTTTTCTGTCCATGGGAGCCTCCAACAAACCGTGACAAGCTCACCAAGCTCGATCGCTTCGCTGTGTTTGAGTGGCTAGTACGACGAGGCAGTGGAGCAGAGGGTGCTGAACGATCCTCGGAGGAGCGAGGATAGAAGGTTGCTGAGAATCGAGGCCTGTTGTTTGTCACGGTGGAGGCACTGCTGGTCAATGATGGAACATCATCCAGGGATCCATGATTGCAATCTTGGTACGCGGTATGAAACAGAGTTTGATCAGTCATTGATGAGGCAGTCGCTGAACGTGGAGCATCGAATGAGACATTAGATGGATCCGGAGACGGAAAAGAGGTGCTTGCGGTTTGGTGGTCCATAGACAACGAAAGTTGAGTACCGTAGGAAAAGTCAACGGGAGAAGTAGAGGGGCGCCTATCGAAAGGTACCATCTGAGGCGACGCATTTGAACTGGAAGTATGCAGGGGCTGTGACTGCCAGTCATCTGACTCGATGATCTCCACAGACCTCCTGGGTTGACATGCAAGCTCGTCGGTAGTGCCAACTTCAAGACTGCGGCCATTTTCCGGTACTGCAATATCCGTCAGATCCGTCATCTTAGAAGCTGGTAGCAGATCTGCCGTCATCATTTGACCGCCTGGCACCCGATCCAGTATACCATGAGACACTGGCTCGCCGAGAGATACATCCTTCTGCGTGTCACGAGAATCCAAGTCAACATTCTCACTATGAGCCGCTTCCTCATCACTTCCTGGATATTGACTGCCAGCAAGGAAGGCATCCTCCTCTTCTTCGTCAAAGACATCAGTATGCGCTATCGTTGGATTACTGCCGAACCGGTTATTTCCAAGGGCGCTACGGTCAAACGGAAGCATTTCTGGGGCGCTTTCCGCACGCCGATGGTAACGCATTTCGGGCCCTATAAATTCACCTCGTCTTCCTCCACTGTACATTCTCTTAGTAGCAATTGAGAAAGCGCTTCCCGCAACACGGCTGGAGCTCATTTCGGGTGTGTTAAATGGACCCAAGGCTGCATCAAGATCGATTACAGGGCTGAAAGAATCAATTTCGGAGTCCTGCTCGTAGAAACCCCTAGGTTTCCAAGAATTCTCAAAAGCCAAATCTAGATTCGTCTGTATCCTCGGCGGCCTTGGTGAATTCGGGTTCGTTGGGCCACGGACGATAACCGTATTGTCGTCGTCAAAATCCACTTCGTAGAGAGAACCGATAGTCGAGTTCGTTCTTCTAGGGGCAGGAGGAGGAGTTGGAGTTTTCCTGCTCATAGATTTCTTTAAGCGATGGCGTTTGCCCTTCAAAGGAAAGAAAGCACCAGCCCAAGAACGCATCCTCTTCTGCTTATAGCGTGACTTTTGTAACTTCGGCGAAGGATTATCAAGTCGAGATCGTGGTGATTTTGGGGTTGATATCGGTTCCAAAGCCTTACCGGATGGGATATGAGGTGGATGGAGAGACTCGACCTCTACCGACGAACACCTGAAGGAATCCTTCCAATAATTATCGTCCCAGAAGTGTTTTTTCCTCTTTATATCATGAATCTCCAATAACGAGGACCCATCATGATCTTGTAGGGTGTCCGGCACAGAGACCGGTCGTTTCAATTGTGAGGTACCAGCAGCGCTACAAAATCCGCCTTTGGTCGGGCTCAACATTGGATCAGCCGTCTTGGGTCTGATGTCATGTCGGGAATCAGGCGAAGCACGACTCGGACTTTTTGAAGCGTTATTCACGCGAAGGTGACTAGGCCGGATTGTCGAAATGCTGCTTGCTGTTTCCGTGGACACAATGGAGACTGGACGGTTAAAAGGGTGGCTAGACCCCGACTGATGGGTCCAAAAAGACTTTCTATCCATTGCGCTGGTTTCATCTGGTGAAGCTGGTGGAGTTCCTGGATTAGAACTCGGTAGGGAGCGCGACATTGGTCTTGGGGCATCTTCCTTTAAGCTGTGGCCTTGTGGGGCATCATTGGGAGAACAAGGGGCGCTTCCGCCCACAGGCATTGCTTGGACGGTCTTCGAAAGCGCAGATAAATCCACACTAGAGATAGCTGCCGAACGGCGGTGCGCGTGACTACGCCTCCCTGGCCCGCTAGGGAGCGGCAGCTGGGATGGGATATGATGCGTGCTCTCGCTTCCTTCTATGTTGGGATTTTTCATGCCAGTAATTGGTGATTCCTCGACAGCTATCAGCTCGCTCGGGCGACGATGACCACTGGGTCGCAGATGTGATGGTGAAGCGGATGTCGATTGACTGGGGATATGAACACCACCTGGATTGAAGGAAAAAGGTGGGAGAGGTAGCGGGACGTGGGACTCCGATCCATCCATAGTCGCCGGCGGCGCGCGATCCGAAAAGAATAATGGGGCCGAAATAGAGACGCCTACGATTTCCTCCCGGTCGCGCAAGGGGTTGCCCATACCAAGATAATGGGGAAGACTCGAAGGGATGAAGGCTGAAGTCATAGCAAAGCGCTACCTTGTCAGATTCCAGCACGGGGAAGACTCTCGAAACGAACTTCCGCCCTTCCGTCTTGCTGGGTTCGCAGGCCTCCAGACCGCTGCGAGACTTTCCAGAGACGATGGGAAAGTCCAACTGAGGGCTGGAGGCCGTTAACGTCGCGATTGTCGCATCGATACCGGGAGTTCCCCGGCTGCCTTGTCGCCCGCCGTTTGGAAACAAGTGCAGAAGATCGTGAAGGGAGGGGCGCAATCGAATCACAAACTGGATGGTGATACGAGGGGTCGCAACGGTACCCTGATGACTTGTCGTTACTATGTGAGACGTAAGGAGCGGACGGCCACAAAGGATGGCCTGAGATGGGGAAGGAAGGAAGAGACCGGGAGTTGAGGAGGAAGGAAGAGTGAAGAGAGGGACAAGAAGAGAAAGAATAATAATATTAAGAAGGTAAGTAGAGGGGAAGAGGTTGTGGAGAAAGAAAAGAAGGACTAAAATAAAAAGTAGTCTAAAGGAAGGATAGTTTGGTATAGAGAATGGTGCTCGGGACTCCTCGAGACGGCTGAGCAAGAATAATAAATACTGATTCTGGATAACAAGTAGTTTGATTAGTATTAGTATATGATATATAGTTACTACTAGTACTAGTTACAGTAGGAGAAGTACTTGCTTTTTTTTATTTTTCCTTTTTGGTGAAAAGATTCTAATCTACCCGACACACTTGACAACGACTGGCACGACTGGCAGATGTATCATCGAGGTAGCTTTCTCAGCGTCATATGATATGGAGAAACCGACGAGATGTGACCAGAACGTCCCTAACCAAACCTGGACTGGCTCGGTCCGCCGTTCAGTAGCGGGTGCTTCAACAAAACTTGACCCAAGCCGTTTGATTGGTGGCACGTCACCAGAGATTCTCGGTTCGTTGTTATTATTATATTATTCTTATATTCTTATGTATCTAACAAGTTATTATTATAATAATTTCATCCGATCATATTACGGAGTCACAGTATGATGATTCTAGTTATGAGGAACTCATCAATCACGAACATACTAACCGAGAACCAGCTTCGCCTCATATCGCCTTTTCCAGGATGATCTTTATACCCGCCTCCCGAGAAAATCCGATGCGTTCCCAGGAAGAGGAGGATATCGATCTATCCATCAGCCATTTTTCCGCCCTCATCAGATTATTATGTTGCCCACTAATTTGGGTAATATCATTCCATCTTTCATACATAATAGATTATTATATTATACCGTACGGAGTAATAATGAGCTAGCTTGTGCAGCAGCCCACTGATGCTGAATTGTGAACCGGAATGCCGCTTCGTTGAACTATGATAAGTTGGCGAACCACACGCCGTTTCCAAGTCGATCTGACCCGGAGATCTATCATACTATGATATATATACTGCATCTGCATACATCGACAGCTCACTGAATCAGAGACTGATTCAATTAAAGCCATCGTAAATAATATGAACACTCCACCCCATCGCAACAGACCCGGGCTCTGCAGAACTCACATCTTCATATCATAGCCCTTACCTAGGTTCCCGCATAGCACGAGCTCGAGCGCTGAGACTGAACAGGAAAGAAAAATCCTTGGCTGATACGAGTCTCCATTCATTCGTGGCTTCCGGGTCAAGGAATAATCCCCTAAATTCAATGCCCCGTGTTCCATCCCCTTGGGCGATCATGTGGAGACAGTTGGAATGCAAAGGAGGGATGCATCCAAACGTAAGTCCTTACCGCTTCATTATTTGATTGACCTCTAATAGGATGTACATACACCCATCGGTTGCGTGTCTTTATCCTGTAACTCTTGTTGAATTATAAAGATGTATCTCTTTTGTATGTACATACATAACATCCGTCCAGCTTCCTTCATCTTATTCTGTCAAAGTCCACCAGCTGTGCGCCACTGCCCAGCCGGTCCGGGGGGCCCGGAACCATTCCCAGAAGGCTCTAGTGCTCCTTGGCCGCATCCAATCACTGATTTTGCAAGCTCGCCCTATTTCCCTTACTCAGCGGTTGCCGCTGCCCATTGGTTTAATTCGCCAGCAACTAAGGAATCCTTCCAATTTACTATCATCGATTATGTATAGCCTCTTATAACTGTGGATCGAATGAGATCACGATCTGCCCGATGCCGATATATGCTCACGCCACCTAGAGGCTGGTGCATGTTGCAAGCTGCAATTAGCTGCCCGTCCGAGCATGGCCGCTCACTAGTGGAATAGTAGTGGACTCCAGGTGTCCTGGGCTCACAGTCAAATTATAATATGTATCAAACACAGGAAGAACAAAGCCACATGGCTGCGTAGAACGTACATACATTAGTACATCTCCGATCATGTCAAAGTAAAAGCCGCAGCCCTCACCGGAATCCTTCTATATCATACGTAGCAATGCAGCATAGTTTCTTGAAGAAACCGGTGCTCTGTATTCATCGTACCTGACTATACCTAGGGCGAATCACCAACCAACCCCCGTCTAGAGCTCTAATGATTAATATGCCACCTCTGAATTACTATTGGACATGGAACAAGGCTAAAATGCGAAGATCAGACCGTGAGGCTGTCCCTGGACGACGCAGGGCGACCAATACTACACTTTATTTACGGACGAGCTTCTAGAATCCCAAGTAATAATTCAAACGATGATAGGGCGCTCTCAATTCACGTAATTAATTCGATTATATAATAACTTATATATTTTTCCAAGATTATAATTCTTCGCGATAGTAGGTAATCTTCCGCATCATATGTATTTATTTATTACTATATATACTGAATGTTGGTCGATAAGCTATATACTACGTAATACGCATTCGTCTACATATAATATCCAGCATTCGAGGCTTTTTCGGCTTTTGGCCGGGTTTCCGCCACATCCATTTTTCTCCGGAAAACTCTTCTTCAGGTTCCTTCTTGTTTCAGATTTGAGAGCCTCTTGAAGACTCCCATCCATGGAAACAGTACAGACAGCCAGAGAACCGCCAATAATGATTGACTTACTATTTTCCGGGTCAACTTTACCGCATCCAAGGCGTCCAGAAATGCACAGGCAGGCGATACCTACATAGCTACGAGCTCAGTTTTCTGCCTGCGTAGCGATCGTCGAATGAAAACAAGGCTGCCTAGGCAAGTCAATACTGATTATTGATCTGGAGTGAAATGGGACTTTATGAACTGTATTATCATGTATAGAGCATATCATCACTCTGTATATCATCATACCGTACCTGAGACCCACACAACGCCTTCGGCTCCGGCACAGGGCGTGTGGTCGATTATAATGGAAGATTACTATCATAACCAGCAATAGTTACAAATACCATATACAGTAACCAATTATTAAATATTGCTGCGAGACTTGCTATTATGTCATACTAACACACAAATATCAGTTGAAATGGCATTAGCTCAAGGCGATGATATGAATAGCAAGTACCAAAGTATTCACTAGTAGAGGTGGATCACTAAAGGGTGGGGCAAACTATCCTGTCATATGATATGTAGCATATAGTATATTCCCTTTGCCGGCTAGCCAAGAAACGAATTATCCAAATCCATATATCATATAATTGAGAGGAATTGCAATTGCTAACCTCTTTCTGTCAAATTTGTGAGAGAAATTAGAATCACTTCGTTTATATAAGAAAGCTCCATCATGGCGCATATATCATATCCTCTCTAAGTATTTATGTCCACTAATATTCGCAGGTAGGTACTATCATACACAACTATTACTAGTAATTAATGATGATTCATTAGTCCCTTCTCAGCCATACAATCGCTCCCCATATAACAGCCAGATAGCTAGTAGTAATTAATATATGTATTCTGCTGACTTAGCTGTACTATTATTATATAGTATGTAAACTAGATGGAATAGTAGAGATCCTTCCGACCCGTCGCGATCAGCTAACCATTTCGCCCAACGCCTGATAGCTGTAGCTACCCTGGTTCATTAATTTTGGCCAGTGACATAGCATGCATGCATTCTGGACCAAGGAAACCGTAAAACATAAACATTGATAAAATCAAGAAGCCCCGACTTCGCTTCTCTGTCATACGTCATCTCTTTAATAATAATCTGGTCAACGCTTTTTTTTTTGCTTTTTCTCTCACGCCGGTGCGGCCATAAACAATCTGGCCAGTTTCCTATCTTTAGGCACCAACTGAAAAATTAGTAGGAGAGAAGCCCGATTTTACAATGCCGTTCAAATCTCAGCTATGGGGCACAATGTATATGATAGATAATTTCTTTTTTCCCCAAGCCTCAACGATCTGCCACCATCCACACCAGTAGCTCAGTGGTTAATTTTAAAATATATGTACATACGAGTGTACGCGTACGTTATTTGAAGGTTTACGAAGTTTGATTTCAGTCATGGTTTCAAGGGTCTCCAGCATCTTCATTCCTTGGCTATGTACCACTACTATGATGGTCATACCAGTTCTCTACTTGTTATGATGAAGAACCTCTTCGAATTACATCCTTTGGGATCTTTACATCTTCCCAATGTCTCGTTGTCCTCTTGAAATGAGTGCTATAGTCTTCGATAAAACCACTAGGCTACCAGAGATGTTTTATTCCCGATCTCCTTTCTCTTACGTCAGCCTTCCCCCTGTGGGACTAGCCTCTAGACCTGTAACATGTAACATAGGATATACTTTTTTTGGAGTTGAAGATGAAACAATTTATCACGTGTCACAAGGAAGTCGGGAAACCTGAGATTCCGAGCCGAGTGGCATGGCCCTTCCATTTTCCGTAATCTCGCTGGGGTAAGTGATGGATCAAACACATTGAATGGGGATATCTAAACATATCGATACCTAATGTTCCCGAAGTAGCGCGGGTCGCAAGGTGGATATAAGGGAACTAGTTGGGCGATACGCCATTGATTCTAAAAGAGAAGGGGTTTTTGTAGTGCAGATGTGGAGCCTCTTTGAGAATCAGCATTTACTATTTAAAGTGGAGGATGGACGACGAGCTAAAGACTCGCAGATTATCTTGCAGAGACGGTTGCCCCGATTGACCTACCAAAGGATATTTCGCAACGCAACAATTATATCTCAGCGTTCTTTAGTAACAACGATGGTGAGTTACCTACTACTATATATATATGACCTGATCCATGCCTTCACCTCATATTTTAGCTAATCCCATGTTAGGTGGAGGCTAGAAATTCCGGGCCTTACCATTACCGAAAGATTCCAAGGGAGTTTTCTATGGCTAGGAATCTTTGCATAAGGAACTTCTGTTATATAATTATGTCATGACTTACTACATCTGTATCACAACGAGGGTAGAACACCAACTTTGGAAACGTTGTTTTAACAGATGGAGTCGCAATAATGATGTAGTGCAAATCGCTAAGGAAAAGCAAAACCATACGATTGCTGCAATAAGTATTTCTCTCCTCGGTCAAAGCAAAACTTTCCAATCAGCGCCACGTCACTTTGGAAGGCCCTGCCCTGCCTTAATGGTGCCTGAAGAGAAGTGACACACTTGTCCCGCTCATGCAAGAGTTTGACAAATCGACATCACGGGTTGTCATGAGAGCAATACGGTTGGAAAACCCGATCATGACACGGAATGTTGATTTCTTGGATGAAAGTTTTTGGAGTAGCCACCAGTTTCAATATAGGTACCATAACCGTGGTTGATGTGTACTGTACAAGCAGCGGATAACGAGAAAGGGCCCTTTCGTCTACGCCAGCGTACCAAATGTGGTCCCTCCAAACATCTGGGATTCTCTCTTTCGTCTATAAAAATTTGATTTACGAAGACAGAATTTAGTGGTACTACTCCTCTCACACTGTGATAAGGATATATATTCAAGCGGACCCGCGGAATACTTACTATAACTCAATTTCGGTCAGGGTGGTCGTGAGAAGGTTCATTCATAAGGCCCATTCAAATGGATCACGACGTCACATGCTCTATACTTGAATCATCTACATCTTTTGTATCCCTTTTGGCTACCTAGGCATGCTCACCCATTCGAAATGTAGTGATGTACAGAAGTCCCTGCGCTGCAACAAGCTTCGTCAGGGCGTCACTGTCTCGATCTGTAACTACGCTACTATACTCTAATATTGTACGAAAGTTCCTTCCTATATCACTCGACCCGATGTGTTAAGTTTTCTACGGCCCAAGTTGGTCTTCGACAATTATTCCCCGATCCAATTCTCGACCTCATGCTGTGAGATGGACAGAAAGGTAAAAATTCGAAGGGCAGCCTGCAGGGAAAAAGGTTTTGAATATTCTACCACAGACCTATTACCACTACACAGAAGTACCTTGTTAATTGGTAGACTACCCAAAACATTGTACACTATACTATTGTTATGGATATATTGTTCCTACATATCCCCGAGAAAAAAAGAAGAGGGAAGAATACACACATATTGTAGTTAATAAGGTTATTAACACCATTTCATGATTATTATTTCCTACCTATTCGGACTCGACGTATCGACTAACGTAGAGAATCCGTTGGCCAAAGCAAAAAGCACAAAGGATGATTAGGCGACTTAGAACTTATTGCTACATCTAATTAGATCAATCGAGCTTCAGAGGTTAGTAGATGTGCCATATTTCGCTTGACCATCTTTTGTATTCTATGGGATAGATTTTCTTATGAAATCGAGTGTAATCGGTAATTAATATTGTACCCTGAGCTTCCTACGTAGACCTACACATGCAAATAGGTGGAGTAGCATTATTATCCATATATATCAACATACCTAAGTCCGATCTACCCCCTGCCTAATCATTGCTGTCAGTCTGGAAGCCAAGCCACGTCAGACATGCATAGTTTCGAGTACCTAAAAGCAATGGGATACTTTGTTCTAATGATGATATGATATGATACCAGATTATCAGTCGGTCATCCGACGACTACATCATCTTAGGATAGGTAGGATATATGATAGTCTGAGCGGTGACTGACTCTATCGCGGTTGAAGATAAGAGACCTAGTAGGGATATAGCTCCTATTGGCCATAGCTTAATCAAGCCATCTTTATAGGGCATATAAAGTTCTTGTGACGGTATTATATTTAACCACGACCGTGAACGCGACGGATAAGCAATCTGCTTAATTTTTGCCTTCCTTTCCCCACTTATATCCCGTGGTATAGAATGTACTACCTGTATGCATCGAAAAAACATACCATTCCATTCATCATAAAGAAGAGCTACTTGGTACAGCTGTGTGCGCGTAGTTAAGTTTATGAATTGCATCAAAACAAAGTCTATATAGGTATGTGATTAGTACTCTGGAAGTACAACACACTTTAGCTAATTCTATAGGTCGATACATGCATACTACTATTATATCGTCTAGCAAATCCCGGTATCGCGGTTTCGTGATGCTGCAGGGAAGGAAAAATGGATTATGATTTTGAACTAGACCAGCCCTTTCATACTTACATTTCCTCCAATTTCATCCTCCTGGCTTGCTGGGAATTAAAAAGCTTAGCGGAAACCGTCATTCCTGTCCTGTCAATACTAATAAGTATGTAAGGCGTTCGGGATGCGCGCATGCTACCTAACATTATAGCCATTCAATCGAATCGAGTCGGGTTATTTAGATCGTATTACGCATGGACGGTAGAGGCATCAATGCAGTCTGCAGCTGAATGAGTTAGCTCATTAGTTTGGGAAATTATGTCGCTCTGTCTGGTTGCTTTATTTGCTAAATTGATAGAAATATAAAACTTTTTTTTTTCCAATATTCTCCTGCCAGGTAGTTTGAATAATGATTTAGATATAGCGGACCGCGCCGGGTACGGGAGTCATCTACTACTCTCAGTTGCTTGGCTAAAAAATTGTTTAGCCATACATAATTGTTGTTATATTTCGCTGTTATCAAACCGGTTTCAGGCGGAGGGAGAGAAATGTGAGCTTTTTTATGAGACCCCGGCCCTGCCAAAACCAGTATTTTTTGGTAGGACACCTTTCGGTTTCCCTCTCCCCCCTACCTTTTGATTTCTTCTGTCATTCTGTTCTCTCTGAATGAAATAGCTTCCCCACCTTCTACTCCTGAAGAGATCTGATATAGCTACTGTAGTAAGGAAGGAACAAGACTCTCCGCAATTGATCCTCTCATCGGAAGCTAGGTACATGTACATGATCATAGGAAATAAATTGGGTTGAGAATTCTCTGCCACTTTTCATGGTACTGGTTCCTGGTCAAACCCCGAGCGATATGAGGGGTTTATCGAGCAAAGATGATCACGTTTCACCATCCGTTTTGTGGGGATTCGGTATTTGGTAGTGGATGGTTGCTGTAGCTTATAATGAATGTATAGAGTTCACCATAACTTCTGCAGCGAGGAATTGAATAAACTACCTGGGTAGACGTGATGGATGATACTGTTGAGGAGGAATTTGAGGACTGGGAGCTCTTAAATGACTCAATTGATGCCACTGTAACATTGCGATGAAGATGAAGATATGTGCCCACTTTTCCTTAAAACTAGTTTACATTATTGTGCAGGTGTCGGACTAAACCATTTTATATAAAAGAGTAACAGAGGATACTGCTCACAATGCAGTACTATTGTACATGAGCTACTTTTTTCTATGACTCCCCAACCGACCTTTTATATTTCCCTAATCCCCCATTTTGGCTGTCGGTAATTTCATCGCTTTCCTGGCTGTTTGAAAATAGGATTTTCGCGTCTTTTAGCATCCAAATTTAGAAACTTCATCCCCTACCGAGCTACCCATTCTAAGTGGGCAGTCATGAAGGATGATGTAGCGAACGGGATCAAGGGTAGAAAGTAGTGAGGCGGGCATATAAATAAGAGTAAAGGGGTAAAGATGTGTAAGGGAAAATAGAGTCTTCTTTGCACGCCAGCACCAGACATTTCTTCTCATGTTTCGATCGCACTGGGTGCAATGATGAGGACAACCATCATACTAGTCGTAATTAGGCAAGCAGTGACAAATGTGATCAATGTCACACTGCCTCTACTAGCAGGAAACCTGCCGCGAATAACCCAATGTTGACTCTTAAAGTAACGATGGAATCCTACACAAAGGACCAGAACCGCTATCCCAATGAACGTCGCGCCTAAGGGCTTGCCGACGTTCCGAAGGCGGTTGCCGTCACTAATTCTCGTACTTATGGTCGTAGCGTCACGAATTGAAGGCACTAAATGAGATGGGAAAGAAGACGTTTCAGTATAGAAGTCTGAGATTGCTTTGGAAGCGATGGAGTTATTGAGGCGGAACAGTTGGGTCACAGCTATTCCGATGGAAGCGAATGCGAGTGACGTTCGGAGCCACGCTAGAAAGGTCCGTTCTACAAATTTCATACAGTAAGCATCGAATAAATCAATCATAGTAGATGCCGTGGTCTGAAACATCTACCGAACTGCCGGGCATTTACCTAGAGCGAGATGATCCCTTGCGACGCTGCCCTTGTTATCTAGCTCTAAGCTCCCATATTTTTCGGTGAGGCGCTTGTGCCATGAAATGTGGGAATGGGAAGGGTCTATGTGCGATGTTTGCGTAGCCGCGTCGTCGTTGTTCTCACAAGGCTTGCACTCTTGTCTGTCATGTATGGTACCATTCAGAAGATCTCCTTGATTCCCTAGTGAAGTCGACTGGTAATTTCGCTCGAATGGGAATTCGCGGCGGAATATCGGTGTGATCTCATTTGCCAGTGGTTGTTGGCTGGTGGTTGGCATCGCTGGGTATGAATTGGACGGTGGCTTAGCATAATTTGACCACGGCACTTTACAATTCATGTTTGTGTTAGAGAGAGGTGACAAAGTAGAGTATTTTTGGGGATCTATAGATTCCATCCCTCCTGAAAAAGATGGATTTCTATTTCCCCGTGATGAGACGGGGCGTTCGGACGCTTGCATAGAGGGCGTACTGGGCGGTAGTATAACGGCCCGTTTGTTAGGTTGTTTGCCCTTCTAAGTGCGCGCTTTCGATGGCGATGTTTGGATACTCCAGCAGACGAGATCTTCAGCCATTTTTCTATTATTATCGTGAGTGATTCGTTGGGAAAACCTCGGTTTCTTCTTTGTTGCCGTCTTACGGATATCAGATGATGCTTGGGATGGTTTTTTCCGACACTGATTGGATGATCCAGGCCGACAAAATCTCCCGGATATGGCATAGCGGCGGGAACCGACAGCCACAATGTAATGTGCCGCCGCCACTTGGAATCCGATGACATTGTCACTCCGATCGTCAATGCGTCCCAAAATCAGATAGTGAGAAGTAGAATAATAGTGCTACTAACTAACCTACCCGGGAATCTCGCGCTGCCTCCGATTTCATTTCATCGACCAGAACATGTCTTCTACGCCAGACTCCCAGAAGTCCGGAGGTACAGTGGATCTTTCCAAGAAGCTCTCCGAACTCCGTCTGGGCAATCGACGAGGGAGACGCGCCAGTCACCAAGAGTTGGCCCCGGCAACTCCTCCTCTTCCTACCCCACCAGGTCTGTCGTCTCATCGCTATATACACCCAGTGCGTCGTATCCTTTCTCCTAGAGATCTCGAAACGTTCCTTACCTCATCAACCTATGATTTGATTCTTGCTTTCATTTTCGGACTTTCTGATGTGGTCCGCGGCCGGGCTGTGACGGATGACAAGGATGAGAATGCGATTACTAGTAGTATCACAAAGATTTCGAAGATTCTCGATTTGATTGGGTCGCTTGTTGACAAGAATCCGCCAGTCGACCAAGGTGGGTCTAGGTTTGGAAATCCAGCATTCCGCTCGCTCTTCGACCAGGTTGACGTCCAAAGTCCAGCCTGGCATTGCTCTGTATTTGGGATTGAAGACCAGGCGGCGGCCCGCGAAGTATCTACCTATCTAATTCACTCTCTGGGTTCTCGAGACCGACTGGACTATGGCTCTGGTCACGAGTTGAATTTCATGATGTGGCTATTATGCCTCTATCAGTTGAACATTCTCTCTCGCTCCGATTTTCCGGGTGTGGTCTTTCTCCTCTACCGTGCTTACATGCAGCTTATGCGCCGTATTCAAACAGCATACTATCTCGAGCCTGCTGGCTCTCATGGTGTCTGGGGTCTGGATGACTACCATTTCCTTCCCTTTCTGTACGGGGCATCTCAACTAGTGGATCACCCTTACATCACTCCTCGGGCGATTCATAATAACGTTATCCTAGATGAGGAGGGAGATAAATACCTCTATCTAGACCAAGTACGCTGGGTGGGCAGTGTCAAGACCGTCAAGGGCTTGCGATGGCACAGCCCCATGCTGGATGATATCTCGGGTGCGAAGAGCTGGTCCAAAATCGAGAATGGGATGAAAAAGATGTTTGCGAAAGAGGTTCTTGGGAAACTACCTATCATGCAGCACTTCTTATTTGGTAGTCTGATCCCGGCTACGCTAGAGATGGGGACGCTGGACGGAGAACAGGTTAACACCACAATTGCGGCTACCAACTCCGGGCACTCGCACACGCACGATAATGATTACTGGGGCGATTGCTGCAATATTAAGGTGCCTAGTGCGGTAGCTGCAGGGGAAGAGATGCGGAAACGAGAGAGAAGCCCTGGGTTACGGCCAATTCCATTTGATTAGGCTTGAATTCAATAAAGACGAGCCGAGTCTAACTTAGATGTTTCCCGTGTATTGGTTCTATTTCATAGAGTGCGCATCCCCCAATATGAATTGGACATATACAGCTGATCTACTCGCACCAGCTTACAACTAGTTCGTTACATATTAAAGGACTCATCCTGAAATATTCCCTCCTTGTTGGAACATTTCGGCTTGAACAACAAAGTATAGGTACTTAGTGGTAAAATTATCAGCCGATACAATATAAGGATGTTCATGCTCGACTGATATGTTATTAAGTTGACGCAGACAGAATCCGCTTAAAAAACCCCGGCCTGGGTCCGTAATTTAGTAGTAACGGGGCTTGGAATTGATCATTGAACAGTCGGGCCCGGATAGAAAGATCATATGATAGGTGCTAGTTCACAACGGAAGGACCTTAATACCACCACCACTTGCAGTACCTAACCTAGTGAGCATTGTAAAAATGCCGATTTGGAAAAGTTATTATTGAAACAATCCAACCTAATATTCCATGACATGTAACAACATAGCTGTTAACTTAAAACACATCATGTCTCTCCAGAGAAGCTTTTTTTCCCATTGGTCGAGTCTAGCTACATACTACTAGCTATAGTAGTAGTATGATAGCATCAAAAAACTTAAGGTCTTAACTCGGAAATTACTAATAACTAGCCTAGTCGAGCTCGCACTTGAACCAAAGCAGAAATAGCTGGATTTAGTCAGCAACGCTCGACCAAGATGAGGCTTGATGTATCATACATCATATTGCTTATTAACAGCAATAATAACCTTCCCAAGAGTCAGACCATCGTTTCCCCTCTAAATCGAATTGCGCCAGCGTTCGTTGAATTACGAGATGGCACCCGGCGATGAGTATACCGCTGTTGGAGGAGGCGGGAAGCTCAAGCTCAAGGGAGCATCCAAAGTGAAAGATGGGCGGGTGGAAAGAAAAAAGAAAAAGAAGGATTATAGTAATAATAAGCGGGAAGACGCCTCAGCTACTACGGCTACCGGAGAGAAGACAGACCTGGCCATCACCACCACTGTTGAACACCGCCAAGACGTTGATGACGATGATGATGATGATGATCGTGTTCAATATAGTGAGGAGGGACTTGATGGCAATGGTGGTGGGGATGAAGGTTCACATGTGATCCATAAGACAGAGGCGGAGAGACGGTATGAAGAGCAAAGGAAGAGAAGGGTATGTTTTTAGACTCCTCACTTTGGATTCGACCTACAAGGCAGGAAGAATGGAATGAGCGATACTATCTCATGCGATGAACTTTCACTAACTAACTATGGCTTATAGCTTAACGATCGACTCAAACGTGAAGGAGTCAAGACGCACAAGGAGCGAGTCGAGGAACTTAACAGATACCTCAGTACCTTGAGTGAGCACCACGACATGTATGTGATAATCGTTTGTTGCCCCCTTCCTTCTTTCTCATTTGCCCTAAGCTGTTGCAAGTTCGACTTCTCTTCTCATCATCTGCTGCTGCCTTCCGCTTCGGCTTCTATACCATTTATATTGCACAGAAGGAAGCCCACAACCACACACAAGTACCTTATCCAGTCTAACTCTGTACCATATTAAAATTAAAAATTAAAAACGATAATGAAACCAAATAAATCCTCCATGACAGGACTATGCTAACCTCTCCTGATTTCTCAAACACAGGCCGAAGATTGGACCTGGCTAAGGGAAGGAAAGCAAGTAAGAATAATCGCAACGAAAAAACCCGGAAAGGTTATGTGTCTCCGATACTTTGCACCTTTGTATACAATTCGTCTCGGTTGTTTTTGGTCCTCATTCGGGTCGCGGGTCAGTTTTGGTACATATATTCATTCGCAAGAAGTCAATAAACTCGCATGGCGGTGGCAACGGGTGGCAAACTTTCGCTGCCGCCTTCCTTTTTTTTTTTTAACTTCTTACGCCATGCGATCGGGAGTTACTTTTCGGGTTGATGTTTTATCTATCCTAGGGAGGTCTCTAGCAAGGCAAGCGCTTGCACATAAATTTATAGTTATCTCATGATAGATAGACCCATGGTGGTTGCACTTATAAAAGGGGTTAAAGGAGAAACGTAAACATGCCTGGCCATCTGACGATCATGTATATTAATTATTAAGGATTTAATTCATACTAAATAACTCGGCAGAGGCCAGATTCTGCTGGTTAGAGATCATGCGATTGGTATTGTCTTTCTTTCCATGTTCTTCTAGGCAATACCATACATCTGTAGGCAAAATATACACACAACTATGAAGAAATCGGTTGACATTGAGGGAGCCGAACATTGTTGGCAGCTGGTCGTATCTATCTGATAGATATGCTCTCAACACCTGTAGCCATGTCGTTGCCGCGAGTTGAAGGGGGATGTTGCAATAGACGAACGAAAAAAAAGCAGATAGAAGAGGGGTCTAGTTGGTTCTCCTGACATTGTCGTAGGAGGGTCGGCGCTATCCATCCTCGCCGGGAGAGGAAGGGAAAAAAAAAAAAAAGGAAAGAAAACAAAATAAACGAGTCGACCAAGAGAGCCCAAGTGAAGGGCTATGACGAGGAGATGTCTTAAAGCCGTCCCAAAGCCGAAAGTAAGATGAAGGCAATATGATAAAAAACTCCCTCTCGTGCTAACGCCTCGCATGTGAACCGATGACCATAAGCGAAATGAGAATTTATGATACGGGCTGAAAAGCCTGGGAGAGGCAGAATGAACGCCTAGCTAATCGGATATCTCTCCCGATGATGGAAAATCAAAGATCGGGTGCATGAGGGCAGTGCCACCAGGTTGTAAGGATCCAGGTGGCATCGTGGAAGGAAGCTATCCCCTCCCTTTATACGCCTTTGATGACTGTCGTCCGCTCGCTGTTGAGCTTATCTGCATTTCGTGCATGCGATTCCTTCTTACAGTCCTCCAGACCGCTGCAAGCGTGGGACTCGAGAATGCGGTGCTTTTGGCAGAAGTGTCCGTTGCAAAAACTGCAGTCACCAATGATGCGCTGGGCGGCATCTTTGCAATCTTTGAAGTTGCAGCGAGGCCTGCGAGAAGGCATATTGGATTGATTGCTGAAGTGACAATAGAAGTATGTTGCAACAGTAGGCTCAAAGAGCCTAGACGGCAGGATATTAGGTAGAGAGGTTCTGAAGGTGACGACTGTGAGGACGGGGTAATAATACCACCAGAGGATGTGTGCCTTGTCGACCTCGGACGTTCGCTTTGACTGGCTTAATCACCAACGGGCAGAAGCCTTTCAATATGCGAGAGAAGAAGGCTATTTCCCTTGTTTGCGGCCGTGAGAGTGATCTGGATCACCCTGACAGTTGTGATGGCGATAGTGAGCTTGGAAGAGGTCGCAGGCGAAGGAAAAAAAAAGAGAGGAGAGGAGAGGAATAACGGCAGGCGATCAAAAAGCAATGAGCGAGGGAAGAGAAAGAAAGATTCCAAGGCAGGAAGGCAAGGTTTATAATAATAATAATCAAAGTACGGAATCGAATCTCATTCTGAAAGGAAGACGCCATGCCTAACTTGGATAGTTTGATGGCGGCAGGCTGGGGTAAAATCTTTTTAAAGATAGGGACTACTAGACTAGACTAGTTAGTTAGTTTGGCGACAACGCAGACGGAGGCGAAAGGAAGGAACTGACCCATGAGCGCCGACAGCTCCAGAGGCGGAGGCAAGTTAGTTGCAACCGATAGGGGAAACGAAGCTTCGAGACTTGGGCTCATCATTGAGTTTTTGACGCCAGACGCCGAGCACCGAAATCATTACTTATTATTTTTAATTATTAAATCAAAATAAAAGGATGGAAAGAGCAAAAGAAGACAGGAACATCGATGACGCGCGCGAGAACAGACCGCATTCCCATGTCATGTAAGATAATAATATATTACAAGTTCCATCTAATCATACCTGATGATACCGATCCATACATACACACATACATGCATTCATACATCAGTATCCTACTTCCTTTTAATCACTTCCATTCCGTTCTATATTCATCTTTTTTCCGTAGTGACTCTTCCTGTACTCCTCCAAATTTATTCGATGTATGTATGATATGAGCCCTACTATATCAGGGTCCTGTCTCCATACTCCAGATGAGGAATTTCCTTATATTATTTAGTATGACTACGCCGGGGTACCGCATATAACCTCTTATCACCACATTATTATTATTACTTTTATGATTAACTATATATGATAGTATATAATAAGGTATGGCATGTATTACCATGACACTAGCACAAGTATCATTTAGTTTATTTAGTTAATTATTATTATTATGTCTCGCATGTACTATATACGTATATGTATGTACGGATACTCTCATGGTAACTAGTAACTATAATAAAATAAAATATAAGTCCTGGATCGTTCTTCGGCAAAAGAGGGCATCGAGCAGGAACCCGTCGTCGTAACCTGCAGGTCTGTTGGAGCAAGGACGAGACCTCATCCACTTACATAACATAGCCAGCATATGATCCTCCGGGCCCCAAGATTTCAATCTCCACCACCACACCCTGTCAGCGTAGCACTCTGGGGAACGGGTTGAAACATTGGATACTAGTAAAATTGCGGGTTACCCCAAGAACTATGGTTGATTCTCTGGCCGTGGCCTGTTGTTACTTTTAAAAAATTTTTTCGTGAGAAAAAGCCTTTTTAGGTGACATGGGTTGATCAAACTGAGAATAGGAGTCGTAGCGACGATACAAGGTATCATACTAGTTATTATTGTCGCACAACATTCTCTCATTATTAAGTATGTAGAACTAATCAATTAATCAAATTCGGAGTGAGTGACTAATTGTGAGGTGGCCGTATCCAAAAAGAGTAATACTGAACCCAGACTTTGAGGGAGTCCTTCATGTTCCACCACTTGGTGCGATCATACGGGTAAAACGCTTCATCTATGATACTTGGGTGTACTTTTGACTAGTATCGTATTCTGTCGCGTTGCATGGATTCGTGATAACTTTGCATACATCCTTCCTTCATCCTAGATGAAGAGGATAATTGGTACATAGATACATGGTAGTTGTGTAGTATGATGGATCCGGTGTGTCTGAACATCTGCATATAACATAGGCTGCTCGCGGAATCTGAATAGTACTACTATTGCGGATTTGATTCCTTTAGGTCGGTAGAATTTAGTAGTATATATCCCCCACTGGATCCTCGACTTCCAATAATCGAATGCCTGATATCGCGTGATGTTGGGGGATGTAATAACTGATGGATTTTTTTACTATGATGTGATATCTCGACGACGCAAGTCTTCTATAGTATGCCACGCTTGATTGCGCCGTCGTCGTCGGCTTCTCTAAGCCGGTTTGATCGTCGCCGGGGGGCGTGATCGGATGGCGGGATCGGCAGCGGTCTCGGGTCACCTTATCAAACCTAAAAAGTTCGGTAAGCGCGCAGAACCCAAAGCGGAAATAAACGGCCAGCTAAAAGCCAGCGGAAGATGGCTAAGAATGAGATCGTTTCTTGATTTGTCTCGTCATCGATGGCCGAGGGACAAAAAAAAAAATTAAATGACCCACGCCTACAAGCTATCATATGATATCAACCCGCAAGACATGAGCGAAGTCGTCATGTGTATCATATTGAACGGACATATGCGTACATATTCCACGGGACTTACGCTCTGCATCTTTCGGGGCCTTTAAAGTTTTTGGACTTATGAATTCCCACTCTAATTATTATTATTATTATTTATTATCATCATTTATGATAGAATATTATGATAGCTCTAAGGTTCTTGCAGGATCTTTGTCCATCGTTCTGCGGCCCGCCGACCTGATCCCGCTCGGCTCAATAACAAAAGATAGTCCATACTACAATAGTATAGCTCTGCAGACTATTCCTGCTGAAACCCATTTAAGGAAAACATTAATGCCCCAGTATCGTTACTTTTGTTGATGGGTTACGGGTTACGTTACATACTTTCTTACGGAGTGAGGGTCGTCATCTTACTATATATCATACTAACTTGATTATTCCAATGCCCGTCGAAAGGGAGTTTGATGTCCACTTCTTAGCCTGAAATGAAATCCATCGTTTGATGAGAGAATGAGCGAGAGCGATCCGTTTGATCGTATCAATGTCGCTTGTTATAAGATGATGCCCACACCCCATCATCATACATATGTACAGTACCTTTACGCAAAATGAGACCTGATGATTTGCGATGGCCACCGTCGAACTACTGTGCGCACCGCGGGCAGGTGCCTCTCCAGCCCACAGCTGCGATGACTTGTCCAACCTGGCGTGCCCTCGTGACCGGATCAAGTGGCAGTTGAAATTGTTCTAGCTTATGATGAACGCTTTGTTGGTGTTCGGTATCTATCGACCAGGTGAGTTCTTCTCATTTATTATTCTGATAGAAAGTTAAATAAAGACCGGTCTTAACGCGCTGTACCTACATACAGATGATGAAAAAAAAAGTACTTTGCCTCCTAAACTGCAGATGTAGGCGGGTTTAAAATAATTTAATAATAAAGAGGAAATTTCTGAAACAATAATACTCCAAAACAAAACCTTCTGGTCACGACCTCCCAGCTCTGTGCTTGGGGTTGTTCCTTCATTTCCCCTCAGCGGCTGCGAAGTACCTCCTTCGCATAAAAGAACCAAGTCAGGCCATATTTGAACCAATAATAATTGAAAGGGCTCAAAGAACCGGCAAGAGTTTCCACAAGTCACTTCTTTCCCTAGTCTACATCCTCAGAATTGGGCATCGCCTAAGTGTCTCCGTCTGCAGTATCTCCGCTTGGTGCACAGATTCCCTCGTCGACCTATCATAGGCAATAATGGCGACCGGAAGTGTACTTGGCAGTGCGAGCCCGGCGAGGAGACTTACTATCATAACTTACATGTTATCATGGCGCACATGGCCGCTTTTGTTCAACCTGCCTTGTCAACAATGTTAGCCGTATCAATCGATACCTTTGACCCTCATAGGCCGCCGTCGTAGGGTGCCCTGTCCAGACACGAAGAGATCGATCGATCAATCCGGCTACTGCTAATGATACATGGTGCATGTAACCGAGGCTACCTATCCTATGTAACCTAGCTTATTCAATCAATTTGCATGTGGGAAAAGCTTGATTGGACCCTGAATGCTGTTATGCATGCTGTCTTTCCCCATGTCGAATGAAGATGGTAGGGCCAGCCGCCGTGCTTCACTATTAATATGGAAGTAGTAACTGGAGACCATATGCAGAACGATCGAAATAGGTTCTTGGATTATGATTATGCGTTCGAAAAGCACAGATATACGAAAAGCCCGAGTTAGATGCCCAAGGGAACGCCACTTTCGCCAATCTGACATCCGAGGTATCACATAATATAGCAGGGCTGGAGGAAGTGAAGGAAGAGCCCTAAGTCCTAGCATGCTCAAACACCTGTTTCCCCTTTGTCCTTTCCGGCCCCAGGATCTAAATAGTCATCCTTCTCTGCGGCCTCGTATTCCCCAACCAGATCAACAACGACAGCCCTCGCTTCGTCAAACTCACCCAACCCATCTGCGAACGGAGCTTCTTTCTTGTACTGCTCCAAGAAAGCATTGCGCTTCCGTAGTCGGTCATACTGTTGCACAATCCGTTTGAATAAAGTTGCGACGGAAGTATGGTTAGCCAGCATCAACCCGCTGACACGATGTGTATGCTGCAGATAAGGCGACTTCTTCGTCAAAGCGACTTGGATGCTTGCTGGACCCCAGGGAATGAAGGATGCGAGACGGCGCTCACGGATACGTAGTAATGACTTGTGCACATCCGTCGGATCTGCCTCACCCTGGATGATGTTGAGGATGCTTATGTAGCAGCTGGATTTACTGGGTGTAATGGAGACCATGCGGTTCTTTGGTTGCAAAAGACGACGCATGACATCCAACACGGTCGTCTTTCGAACAGTTTTTGCCTGTTCAATATTGTCCCCCGTGAAGGGAGTGTAGGAAGTAATTAGGAAATGCGATCGCGGAGTAGGGATAAGGGAGGCAGTGATCCCAACAAGATCATTGTGCATATATCCAGGGTACCGGAGCGTGGTCGTTGAGGCCGACATTACTGTCGAAACCTAGTAGTAGTAACGATTAGTCCTGGTCTAGAGTACGGGAAATGGGCTTAAACCGACCAGTTGGTTAGTTTGTTGAAAGGAGGGCTCTTGCACGTGGAGTCTGTCTGCAACGATTCTCGAGAGCGCGCCATTGTCCAGGACGACCTAATCGAATGAGCAGTCGCAAGCCAAATTTGGTATTAACAAACACTCACAACCGAGTCCGCATTTTGGGACAGTCTCCGCATAGCCAAGAGACTGTTATATGGATTGACCACTACGTCCGCAGCCTGTGTATCTGGAAATACCGAATATGAATGAATCAGCTTCTTTGGAAAGCGATCATTCATCCTTTCCAATAGGTAGCTCCCCAGGCCGGACCCAGTACCTCCAGCGATCGAATGGAGCAGCATGAAACCCTGATGCGTGCAAGCAGTTAGATTTATCGTAGTGATTTATATGTCATAATGGGTTATAGTCGAAACGCTACCTCTAATGAATCACTTCCATCCGCTTCTCTATCGATCATGTCAAATATCTCCTCCTGGACCAGGTCGCCTGCTGCGTATCCAGCCGCCCAATTGTTCCCGGCTCCAATGCCTTGTTGGCCCACAAAAAAGTTCTCGGGGTTATAGATATTGCGGTATTGGCCTGTTTGAATGGCATTGATAACCTGACAGAGAGAATCCCCATTAGTTTCCGTTCTAGACAATATATGCCTCTGAATGAGGCTTGAAGGCATACTCGGGGTTCTAAGTCGAGCAAGATCGCCCGAGGAATGTAGCGGGTGTCATCACTCTATCATGTTTATTGTCAGAATAGGCAACCCCAATAAAAAGACCACGCTGTATCACTCTGTACACACACAAGACGCAGATGACTATACCTGGTAGAAGAACACGTCCTTGCGATCACCACCCTCTGTCGCAAACTCTTCTAAGTTCCCATCCTGACTGATTCCATGCTCCAAACATAGTTGCTGCCAGAACTGACTGCCAACTGCATTGTCAACCAACTCACGCGTCAGTTTCCCATACACCAAACGGAACGCATTCAGCAGCTTTATTGTTAACCCTAGGAAAGGCCAGCGGATTTTTCTTTGAGTCTTGGGATGCGGGGCACTCGTGGGACGTACCATTGTTGCCGCATTGGCCAGCTTGTAATGTTATGATTTCCCTAAGGTTAAAGGAAAAACGGTTAGCAAATGCTGAGGTCGCTCAGATACGATGCTTGTCGACTAGGTCCTTACCTAGGCATTTTATCCACACAGCATGAAGCGCATGGTGTGACTGCTTTCAGCGATTAAATTGCTGCTGCACGTTTTGTGCGTTGAGGTGATCACAAGTAAAGAACCTTAAAACCAGAAGCCCAGACAACAATCGATTATCATTTGACATCAGGATCAACCCCCAGTCACCAAACTTGGAAACCTCTGAGATGCCAAACGATTGTTTCGCAAACGTTCTGAATTTCTTATTGTAATCCATGAGGACTCCTACTTAATTTGCTTTGCTATGTATAATTTAATGATAAGAGTACTGAGATCAGGTTAGGCAGTCCTGGTTTCACCAATCAAAACTTATAGTAGTCATGAGTTACAAGTATGCACTAAGCGTAATTGCGCTTTCTGTACCTTAAGCATGAGATCTAAGACGTGAGGAAATATCATTCTGTGAGAATATAGATAGAACAACCGACTTTATGAGTTATATGATGGACTTAGAGAGCGAGCTCAAAAACTTGCTTTGCAAGCATTGATGAGCATTCCAATACCAGCAACTACACCATCTATTATACGTACATACTTACCTTCTTTTCCGTAAGCTTTCACGCAACCTTCTCTCACGGCTTCTTCCATACCGGCCATCCCTGCACAGCCCAAGCAAACTGCGCTTACAGGTGAGGTGGCGCTTTTAAGGAGTCTCTCAGTTGCATTCATCATCCTCTTTCTCACCTCTCCTGGGGGCGTTTGATGTAATTGGCTAGCGGTCAAATTGGTTGTTTCCACACCAGCAAATCGCTGAGTATTAGCACCCGCCTGGCTGCTGGAGCTCACAAGCGTTTGATTAACAGCTGTGATGAGTTCTGGCTTCCAAACACTGCCAGTAGTAACAATTCCGAATGTATCGGCTGCTTGTTGTTTCTTCAAATTTAAGTTGTCAGCGAGTTGAAAAGCACTTATTAACATCAAAGATGTAGTAATGCCCGCTTCAAAGATGCCTGTAACGTATTTCCTTCCTCTTATGGGTTGGTTCTCTCTGCATGTCTCCTCGAAATCTTTTATTGCTTCTCTCAACATCCCCACGAGTGGGTGAGCAGAGAAACATGCCACAAGGAAGGCGTCGTACTTGGGTATAAGGGGCTTAAGGAAAGCCCAGCAATGCAATGCGGATTTTGCGGAATCATCACCGGAATCGATGCTCGATATTCCATCAATGACGCGTCCATCGGGAAGGGTCACTGGCACAGATGGTGCAGTGAAATAATCGAATTCGATGTTATAGTTGAGATGCTCAACGATGGGTTTAAGTGCATCCGTTATTTGTGTTGACGTATTTGGATTGATAATCAATATGGAGATTTGAGGGGATATAATTCTCGAAGCCATAGCGGCTCGCTCGCTATTAATTAAGGTGTAGGCCTTGAACTCAATATTATAGTAAGTTAATAGCTATTATATTGTAGCACTGTGGTTGTCATCTGAGGCCCGCTGCGATTAAATGTATGTCTATCTTTAATAACGCTCGAGTTGCTTAGTGGCAAAGGCGGTGACGCCACAAGCCAATGACGTCGTCGACTGTTCTTTAATACAATACAATAGGTAGTTAATAATGGCACCGCTTCGATTTTGTACTATGGTCAGGGTTTAGGGCATTGTTTGGGGACACATGAAATGATGTCACGTGCATAGCATCATCATTTCTATCAAATAGGATTGATTCTTTCACACTTATAGCAACTCCCTCATATACGAAGTACTGATGTGGCAAGTACAAATTATACTCTTGAAAACAAACAGTTAGCTGACCTTTTCAGACGGTGTAACCCCCTGACCATCAACTGACTTCGTGACCAATATTAAATATACAACATCATATAATCATTATAATTCGCAACTCTACTTTGGAAATACTTGTGTTAGTAAATATATTTGTTGCTCGGTCCATTCCGTGCTATCCTCGATCTTTGTTTTCAAAACGGCGAAACACTTGTTGTCTCTCTTTGCCTGCTTCTTCGAAGCAGGCATCGGGTGAGCCACATCAGCTCAGAAAGCCTCAGATTTGTCTCAACCTAGTGACGGAACGATCGTCAACAAATTTCTTGTAGTACCGAGATTCCGGCTTAGAAATACTCATGAGCAGCCCACCTTTGAATCGGCCTCACGATGGCCGGTCACAACAGCCGCTGCTCAAGGATGAGCGCCGCGAGCAGCTTCAAAGTACCTTCCTTCCTGATGATGATGATGAGGAGCCGGTCACACGGAGCATTTCTCGGCGGTCGACGTTTGGAAGCACAACGCCAGCTTATGATTCTAAGGATCTAGCTCGCACAAAATATCTATATGCTGCAGGGTTTCTTCTTCTGAGCCTTGTTAGTTTTACTGTTCAAACTGAAACCGCCGTATATATCCAACATGAGCTACACTGGGACAAACCATACTGCATGCTGTAAGTGAATAGCACACGATTGCTAAATCAATAGTACTCACATGGTATAAGCTATCTCACGCACGGATCCTGGGTACTACTCTGGCCATTTCAACTACTCGTCATACGAATCCAAAAACGGAAGCTCTCCTGGAAGGCATTTTGGCGGCGTCACGTTTATCTCCTGCGAACTACTGCGCAAATGGTGGAGTCAGGGGATTTGTATCTTACCGCCCGTGATTCCCATAGATCCCCTATTCTATATATGGTTAAGACAACTACCTTACTTACCAGTGCTCTTACGATCGCCGGAGCTTCATGGTACGTGGCTGTGAATCTCACAACCCCTAGCGATTTGACTGCGATTTATAATTGCTCCGCCTTCTTCGCGTACGTTTTTTCGGTTATCCTATTGAATGATAAGGTCCGACTCGATAAGGTGTTATCTGTTGTTATTGCTGTTGCTGGAGTTTTGGTAGTAGCATATGCGGATTCTGGGTGGGCTAAAAAGCCTGATAATTCGAACACGATGGATGAGGCCAGCACTAGGACGTTTGGCAATGTTATCATTGGAATTGGTAGTGTATTGTATGGTTTGTACGAGGTCCTTTACAAGAGATATGCGTGTCCACCGGAGGGAACCAGTCCAGGCCGCAGTATGATTTTCGCAAATGCAGTTGGGAGTATGATCGGGGCCTTCACCCTACTCGTCCTGTGGATTCCCCTCCCAATTCTTCATATACTCGGCCTTGAGGAATTTCGCTGGCCGACTGGTGAAGCAGGGTGGTTACTTTTGGTCTCTGTTCTTGCGAATGCAAGTAAGTCACAATTCCGGCTTTCACTTTAAGAGGAGGGTAAAAACTAATCACCTTTCATGTCTTATAGTATTCTCAGGGTCATTTCTTGTGTTAATGTCTCTAACATCACCGGTTCTTTCCTCTGTTGCCGCCTTAGTCACGATCTTTATAATAGCCATCGTTGATTGGTTTCTCACCGGAAAGCCACTCTCCGCAGCCTCGATCGGAGGCGGACTGCTCATCATATCAGCCTTTATACTGTTAAGCTGGAGCACGTATCGTGAGATGAATGAAGAAAAGAGATCTACGGATGATGTCTTAAGCTCTGAGAGTGATGAATAGAGAGGGGAATCTTTGATCCCGAATATCGAGCTTTCGGCTCAATCCACCACTCTGCAATTCCATTTGTGACTCATCTTCAGTAGTTCAATCTTCCTGTATGTTGTTGATTCATCAGAAGCTGGCCATGGTATTTCTGGTGCCAATATCATATTTATATGCACGACATTGTTAGACGCGCGGCGCTTAATCATCTCGTTTTCAGGATAACAAAATATGGAGGCCTGTCTTTTCATTGAAGCCATATGTCGTCTATGTATTATCAACATCATTTCTATACTTATGCTTGCAATTACTATGTACACTACGTATAGATCAGGCATGTTACGGGTACCCTCGCTCATCCATCCTTCACCTTCTTGAAAGGCAGCATAAGTTTTTTAAATTCATCCCACACACATTTCATGCGTACACACTGATGTTAGTCCACGCCGGGTTACCTCGCAATTGTATACATCTGTCCAGCTGGTTGATTGGTTCGATGAAGTTAAACCGCCGTGGTTCGCTACTCAAGCTGATGCGTGACTCAAGAGAGCTATACATATAGACTCATGATGTCGCATTTTGATAACCCTGTTGTTGTGATTTTCTTTCCCAGAAGCTCCAGCATAACCTTTTAAAATGTCTTTCCTTGAGCCTTAAAATCAGTCATTGCAAACGCCGGTGTATAAGGCAAGCCGATTCTCCGACAGGGGCTACTAAGGAACTGGAACGCTGATAGCGTAGGCTTCATCATTACTATCCCTGCTTGTTTCGAGAAGAGAGTCCCTACCGCCGACATTCCTGGAATGGCAGAGTGCTTTGCTTCATCTGATTGAAGTATTAAAGCATGTGGAGGCCCGAAGTGTATTGTGACATCGTCTGCAAGAGAATGTCCGGGAACGCAGGGTAGGGTCTGGTACGACGTCTAGAGCGGTAAATTCTGCAGCCCTGGAAAGATGTTCTTAGTAAGCACCACTGGAAATATCCCTAGGATATGAACTCTCCATATGCTACTGTTTTCAATACTTCGTTCTTGCTAATTATAGCACTGTTCCGAACGTGGTTAAATAAGAAGATGGAGATATGTTTTCGGTGGAATCGAGCCCATTCTACCCCAGCGGCTCGGTTTAAAGGTGTAATAGCTTGTAACCCCGTGCTGAAGGTTTTGCATTCATTAGTTCCTTACTCAGCTCTTTGGCAGGAAAAAATCAGCTCCTGCCTGCTCGCCTGCTCTCAAGTGTTTCAGAAATCCTTTTAGTATCCCGCACCCACCCGCTCGAACTCGTTCTTGTAGGATAACGACGTAGCCGAAAAAGATTGTGGCCTTGTTGGTGTTTTTGACAAGCTCTTCTGTGAATAGGACTAATACAAAGCCTCCAAACGGTTTCTTGCTCCCTCATAACATCTGAAAACGCTGATCGATGTCATATGATGTAATCCTCCCAATCATACTGATATCGTGATTATGCCATAAAGCAATCGCCATGCTCTTGTTATATCGGTTAACCATCTGGTGGTCTCGTTTAATCTGGAGAATCCCATCCTCCATGTAATGGGCTTTTGGCACAATCTTCCACGGTGCCTTGAATCGGCAAGGCTGAAGTCCAATCTTGGCGGTATCTCTAATGGAGTATTTTACACACGTGGCTGAATGACTGTATACCTGACTGCAGAATGCTAAAATTGGCATCAGATTAACGATTGCTTCAAATGAGAAGGGTCTGCCATAGGAGCCAGATCATTGTCCGTTACCTTCCGTTCTTTCCGAATTCTGCGGCCCTTCTTCTGCAGTAAGACATTCTGTAAAGACATCATCTACGAAAGCTAATTACCTGTCGATATTATTCTTCCTCAGAATTCCCCATATCCCTGATTAGGTTATAAAGCTCCATATTTCCTGTCAACCACATAAGACGGTGTAAATAAAGCGTCCCACGGCCATTGGTTTCCGTAGTAGTATAGTAATGACTGATATGTCCGAAAGTAGAGTCCTGTCCCGGCTTGACAAAGTGTTTGAGGAACAATAAAATTTCTTTATGGAAAGATTCAACCGAACTAACAGGATGATTGGTAGACATTGCAGTCTTACGAAGATGCCGACATAGTTGATTGGGTATTTCTTCTGCCGCTTCTGGACATAGCGACCGATAAGCCGCGAGACGGAGTTTGATAGGGTTTCCAAGATCATTAGGATTGACAGTAAACTAAATGGTTGGTATCCTAAAACGAATACAAAGGGATATTCTTTTTCGACGCATCTGGAGTCTAGTATCGCTTGACAATGGCTAAGCATAGCCAAAAATGGAAAGCTCTCCCAGGAGGAGCTGTGCTCCTTGATCTGTTGTACCACCTGTTTCGATCATCTGCTCTTGAGCCCGGTCTAGTCATTCTCGAGTTAAACCCTCAAAGAGATATTCTATCTTCTTGAATTGTAAACGCGTTCTTTAAGCTGTGCTAATTCGGGGATTGCTAGAGCATAGCATATTCAAAACGAGAAAGGCAAAGAGTAGATGTGCGCTTCTTTTTCCGCTTCGTGTCTTCGCTTCTGCACCTTTACAGGCTTGTCGTTGTGCTTCTTGTTCTCGACGTCTAGCAGCTATTTCCTCCTGTTGAGTCTCCACTTCTGCGTCTTTATGGGCTTGTCGTTGTGCCTCTCGCTCTCAACGTCTAGCAGCTATTTCCTCCTGTCATGTCTTCGCTTCTGCACCTTTGCAGGCTTGTCGCTGTTCTTCTCGCTCTCGACGCCCGGCGGCTATCCCGGCCTCGTATTCTTCTAGAAAAGCTACATTTCGATTAAAATTTAATTCCTTTCGCCTAAGAAGAGCTTCCTGGCAAGACTTCATTCCATTTCGCATTTGTTCTTGCCTATTGGAGGTTCCGTCTGTAAGGGTTTGAAGAGGCGGTCAATTGGATTAGCCACTAGTTAAATTACTATATTGATAGTTATAGGATCTTAAACTTGTTGATATTTTATATCTTAACTAACCGGGGGTCCAGCGTTAAACCAGTAGCTGTGGACTCCGAAACTCCAAGAACGCTGAATGGTCGAAAAACTAAGAACTCGTTTTCTTCTCCAGTGAAACCTTCCGTCTATATCGACTACCCCAGCTGCTTCCTATCCCGATAGTCCGAATATTGATATAGATGCGAGGCTTTTGACATTGGAAAGGTTCATCACTGCTAGGACTTGCAGAAGTCTGGGTTTTAAGACAAATAGTCATCTTAGTACTACTTAACCATGTTATACATATTTCTCCCGCAATTCCTTCATTTTTTCATCAAATTATAAGCTCGGGCTCCTTTCCCTTTCTGGTGACCGGATCAAAAGCTTTGAGGCGGCAGAGCAGAGAATTTGAGAGGAGTTTGATGGCAAGTCGAGCCCTCTTCATATCGCTCGGTCTCCCCGTTTCCTCCTCCCATTATTTTTCATTTCTTCTGCAGTCTCTTTCCCACCTTGTGTGATATCAAAGTATTCCCCCACCATATCCCTGTATGTATACTAGTATTTCCTTACGCAACTTGATTTCATCTAATCATCATATACCATACCGGTGGATGGGGCATTGTCATTACTGTTGAAAATACCATTTGTGACATGGTAATTTCCTGAAGAGCGTGATTGCATATGGTGGCAATGAATTCTACTCCTAACAGCCAAATTCAGTCATGTGAATTATTTCGCAATCCCCCATCAGATACAAATTTCTTCCGCTTGATTTGAACTACTGTTTAGGTCGAATTAAGGTTTCTTGTGCGTCAGATTAGTCCCAGCTTTGTCATTAATGCCTGAGGACACAAGGACAGAGAGATTCTTCTTGAATAATTCAATTCAGATTTAAAAAAAAAACATCGCACTATCTAACAACAACTATTTCACTTGCTAGTCCGAGTTTACAACAGGTCGAAGGGTCCTCGGCAAAGCTGTTCTAGAACAGGCTTAGCTAGGTTTAGTGTACTTCAAGAAGCCAAGGCGAGACGAGACCATCCATTTGACCTCGTTTTAGGGCCTAACTTCCAAATAGCAAAGTTTTGGTACACTTCCCTTTGTCAACCGGCTTGGCGACATTTTTCGCCTCTATGTATTCGTGGCCCTCATGCCAGAAGCTGGTTAGGCCGTCTTGACTGCGATCAGATGTTGCCTGGGGTACCTGGGAATCGCTAGAGGAGATTGAGTGCACATCTGAAAACCCACCGCTATCACAAGAATCGGTGTTAATATAGTTTTCCGCCATACTGTAAATCGAGTAAGGAAGGAATGCAGGTTTTAGAACTCCGAAGGTAAGTAATTTAAGCAATGAATTAACAGGCTAGTAGAACAAGTGAAGCAAAACTTGATTAAAGATTTTATCGGAGGTAAATAGCGAGACAATTAACATGTAAACCCACCCTCCTACTAGCTATCCGTTCCAATACCGTAAAGATTTTCATTCCTCAAGAAATAGTGTAAATTCGTAGCAATGCTAAAACAGCCACTGGGTAATGGGATCGTATCGTATGGAGATCCCGGAACAACTCCCCTGAGTTATGTCGGGCGTATCAAGGCGTGGAAGCTCGAAACTTGATTGATCTCTTGTGTCTATGTGGAAAAATAAAAGTGACCCAGACATGAACGTGAACTGCGAGGGAGTGTCACAGAATGCAGAATGAAGCTCGCTGACAGTAACCGTTATGACAGCTAGAGTATGACGGTGGTGTCTACTATATTTTGGCCGTTAACATCTCGTATAACTCCAAGATTTTCACATACTGTGGCGCCTTGAGTGGAGAAGAAGGGTAATGGGTTCTAGGTCCACCCGATCAGCCTCGATTCGGCCTATGCTAGGACTTTAGATTATTAACAGACGGCGCAGCACAGTAGCGGTCGCAGCAGGGTAGAAATAGAAATAAGGAAACATCATAATCGATGTATTCGCCCCTATGTTATTATTGAGCTATAGTACCTAGAAGTTAAGCGGGTTTACGAGTACTCCACAGCTGGAGTCCTGGACACTGATCGTATGACTAGCGGGCTGGCCACTAAATTATATTGGGAGCGTCAATAGTTGACTATTGGATTATTTGGCTAACTTGACGAGGCGGGCTTAACTAATGATGGGTCGGGGTTGGCGGGCTGAAGCACTAAAAGCCAGCCTATTAGTTAACCACCAAGCCCATAAACCAGCCAAGATCAGCCAAGATGAGACCAAGCGAGCCCCTAGTCTCTAATCTCTAAGCAACCTATTAAGCACATCCAACCACCAAACCAGGCACTTCCATCAACACTAAGCGTATTATTCTCTTATTGAAGCTCACCAAGTCCCCCGCCGAACCATTAAATTCCCTATTACATTCCATTGAATCATACAATAATAATACAGCCATAGTCCAACATTACGTAACCTTGACTTATAGCTCAGCCACTCAACGCGTAAACGCGGTGGAATCGATCGCGCCTCGCGTCAGTCGGAATGGCATTGAGGAAGCCCCCAGCATCATTATTATTATTGTTCAGGGTAGGTAGCATTCTTGGGTATCTACCAAGCATCAAGCAGGAATAAACAGTGACAGTCCTATAGGATTCACTCATCTTCCCCCATACTATTAGTAGGTTCGCATTTCCTCTCGGTGGCCAGCTGTCCCCATCAATTGTCTCAGCACTACATTACGCCAGATATCTATCCTACGGTGTTTTCGTCCATCCCCCAGCCGGTGATCATGGGTGAGACTCCTGGCACGAAACGTGATGCTAGCCATCTTACTGGACCGGCCGGGAATGCCAAAAAACCTAAAGTCAACAGCTCTATCACCTCCTTCTTTGGTGCTCCAAAAACAAAAACGGTCAACTCAGTGCGGTTCGACAAAGAAAAATGGGTGGCATCATTGACTCCAGAGCAGGAAGAATTGCTGAAGCTAGAGATTGAGACCCTTCATGAAAGTTGGCTAGTTTATCTCAAAGACGTCATTGTCACTAAGGAGTTTCTGTCCCTCAAGCGTTTTCTTAAGAAGGAAAAGGAATCTGGTGCAACGATCTTTCCTCCGGAGAACGAAGTCTATGCTTGGTATGGAGAACCGAGTTCTTTCCTACTTTGTCCGAATGAGGCGGTGCTAATTCCATCGCTTGATTAGGTCCCGTCATACGCCTTTACACCAAGTAAAAGCTGTGATCCTTGGCCAGGACCCGTACCACAATCATAACCAAGCTCACGGCCTTTGCTTCTCCGTGCGCCCGCCCACAAAAGCACCCCCATCTCTTGTAAATATCTTCGCCGCTCTCAAGAACGATTACCCGTCATTTGAACCCCCTCCAAGAAACCTTGGGCTCCTTACTCCCTGGGCAGAACGCGGCGTTCTGTTACTGAACACTTGCTTGACAGTCCGTGCTCATGATGCTGCTAGTCACTCAGATAAGGGCTGGGAGAAATTGACACAGGCTGCTATCGATGCCGTGGCTAAGATACGGACCCGAGGGGTGGTGTTTTTATCTTGGGGGTCTCCTGCTGCAAAGCGCGTGTCCAAAGTCGATAAGCAGAAGCATTGCATCTTGCAATCTGTTCACCCTAGTCCGCTTAGTGCCTATAGGGGATATGTGAGTCTGAACCGAGAACACTCCTCTGCTTTCCGTGCAACTTCATGATAGCCCCTAGACATCAATCTGATTCAACTTTTCTTAGTTCAACTGTGGCCATTTCAAGAAATGCAACGATTGGCTTACGGAAAGATATGGTGAAGAGGGTCGAATTGACTGGAGCCTGAACCCGTCTCAAACGATTTTCGGACCGCCTACTGAGGAAAACGCGTCTCCCGTCCCTCCTCGAATCGAGAAGGTGGAGGAAAAGGACCGGGCACTACCGTATACTGAGATGGAAAATAAGAACCCCTCAGAGACCGGCAAGGACGATATGTTCGACATAGGCGCAGACGATATCGAAGCTTTGCTCGAAGCCGAAGCACACTTGCAAGACGATGACGTCAAATGCCCTCTTGAACGTGGGGAAGGGGAGGTCGAATCTGGAGCACACATTCAGAACGGTGACGCCAGAAGCTCTCTTGAGCCCAGGGAAGAAGCAGTTAAACCCAAAGCATGTATTCAGATTGGTGGTGCCGAAGGCCTTAAACCTGGGGAAGAAGCGGTTGAATCCGGGGCACAAATTCGGAGTAACGATGCCAAATCTCGTCTTAATTCTGAGGAAGAGGAGGTCGGATCTGGAGCACACATTCAAAATGGTGACGCAAAGGGTCCTCTTAAACCTGAAGGGGAAGCGGTCGAATCCGAAGCACGCCGTTCAGAATGATGACGGCGCCGTCTAATGTGAGGAAAGGGGACCTAGATCCGAAGCCAAATGAATCAAGAAGTCCCCGTCTATGATCGGCAATTTCAACGGTGATACTAACGGTAAATTCGGTCTTCATTAGCTAAGGCTACGGCCTCAGAAAAGAACTGGTGTTTCTAGATGCAGTAATATTTGGCTAAAGGGCGGATTGAGTACGTGTTCTATAGACAGTACATATTGGTGCTGATACATTTCCATCGGTCATCAATCATCATCGGCCTGTGATTGTTCTGAGGGAACGGAATGCGAAAAAGGTATGTCCTTGCAGGAGTTGCAGGATGTGTACTGAAGATTGGAGAGGATATTTTCGGGTTTCATTGTTGCTAGCTCCTTTCTCACATATAATGCCTATACTATCTTGTAGGTGTTTTGGTGTATAATAAGTATATCATATGTCATAGGTCCCGATACGTAGTCCTACCGATTATCTAGATCGTTTAGTAATCCAATACAGAACCTAGCAGGAATAATATTCGATAGATGGGCTTAGTAGGCAAGTCACTACATACATATTATGTACCTATACAGACATCCAATTATATAGGAGCTCCAAATTTAGAAAACAGCCGCTCTTCGGAGATCAAACATCATGGCACATGCTTGCGGTATATGTACATGGTATATGACAGATAAACCATATAGAATATCTACTACATACCATTTACCATCCCGCCACGCTTCGTTCCGAACATAGCCATGGCTATGTATTAGGCAAAGGGAATAGGTATTATTATAAGTTAGACAGATTGCTACCGTATCTGAAGATAGCTGCTACAGAAACGGACAGAAACAGACCCAAGTAATGCATAACACCCCAACAGCGAAGTGGTTAAATTGTAAGATCCAACATCTCCCCGGCGATAATAGCTCAAGTTAGACAGACAAATACAAGTCATGAGCATATTTCAGGCCAACAGGCACACGAACCAAAACCAGAACAGGCTCATTTACAGCTCATCATGTTCTGGTTCATCATTTGCTGGTGCGTCAGTTTCGGCAACCTTCTCCGATGTAGTAGCAATAGGAGTTTCCTCATCACCATCCTTGTCTTCCTCGGTAGCTGCGGTAGCTGCGGGAGCCGCATCGACATGGTATTTCCCATGCTCCTTGATGAAATCCGCGAGGTCCTCCAGAGTTCGCGATCCCGAATAGTCGACAGGCGAGTCCTTGGATCCAGCAGGGAACAACTTGATAGTCGGGAAACCTTGGATTTCTACGGGTACATCGTTGGCGGTGGCATCAATCTTTGCGACCGCGACCTTGGCTGCAAAATCAGGATTGTCTACGTAAAGCTTGGCAAGCTTCTCATACACCGGAGCAAGACTATTTCGAAAATCAGAAGAGTTTTAACAAGCGTGAAGGTTTCAATGGGACTCACGCCTTGCAGTGTCCACACCAGGGTGCATAAAACTCAAGGAGGACATCCCGATCATTTTCGATGACTAAGTCCTGGTAACTATTTGCGACAACGACGGTCACTGGGCCCTCTTGTGTTTCGGGAATCGGCTCAGATTTGATGCTGGGGTCGATCTTGCCGTCAAGAACTTCCTGGATGAAAAGTGCGATATCTTCAGCGCTGACCTCCTTGGACTGGTCATAGGGGTATTTTGAATGAGTCACTGTGTCTTGGATAGCAAAAGATGGGAATTTCTCAGGGTCAAGATTCAAATTCGAAGCATGGGGACCGTATGCCTTGGCATCGATTGTGGCGATATTGATCACGCCTTTGTGCTTCTCTGCGATGGGTTTGAAATCCGCGGCGAACTTCTCGCGTTCTTCGGATGTCGATGCAAAGATATATGCCAAAGGAATTCCGGCCTAAAGCAAGTTGTGTTAAGACACTGAAAGTTACAAAAACGCAAGCAGACATCTTTAGACAAGGTGTGAACGTACCGACATGTATTCGGCGTACGTGTCGGGATTCACCTCACCAACGAGAGGCGTACTGGCCGTTTTAATCCATTTGAGAACCGCATCCTTATCAAAGGAGCCATCAAAGACAGTCTTCTTCTCGTCAAAATCCTTGTAGAGCACAATAGAAGGCTGGCTGGTGTCCTCGGTTTCGGCGAGATCAGCATCGCTGCTGCTGCCAAAAAGATACTTGTCTCTTTCTGATTCAGCTACCCCTGTGAAGATCTCATTGGAGGCCTCATCCTCGGAAGAAAAGTATCCAATAACAACGACTTTGTCCATAGTCTTCACCTCCTCTAGGTTGTCCTTAGTAATCGTAGATACCGCAGGAAGGGATTGCTTAATCATATATGAGACGATCCTATAATGAATAAAATTATCAGCCTTGGAAGCAGCGTACAAACGGAGATGAACGATGGAGTGTAGTTAGCTTACGCGTCAGTGTCGCGAGGTCCCTGGTATGGTTTGATGGAGTCTAGACCCCGGAAAATCTTCAGAGTTGGATAACCCTCAACCTCATAGTCCTTACAAACATCCACTTCCTCGGTACAGTCAACCTTGGCTAGAGGAATGTTCTTCTCCTTCAACTTTCCAGCAGCGTCTTCATACTTAGGGGCTAAGGCTTTGCAGTGCCCACACCAGGGTGCGAAAAATTCGACCAAAACAAGATCATGCTCCTTGATGAAGTCTGAGAATCTCCCACCGGTGAGAGAAATAACATTAGATTCTTCTTCAGCCGCAGAGACCACCGTTGCTGCCCCAAGGAGAATCCCCAGAACCCAAGGCGTAATAAACCGCATGGTATTTCGTAGCAAAGGCTACCGTAAAATCTATGCGAAATACAATGGAACAGTATCAATGAAGTCAAATGATCAGCTGGATGATAAAAAAGGACAACTATAAAACGGATGCTCGCGTCGGTCAGCTGTTGTTGTCACGCCTCGCCTAAACGAGAGTAAGACGTAGTAAAGGAGAAGGAATGGAAATACTTTATCATCAACACCCAAGGATCATTCCCGACAAAAGAATAAACAAATATTTGAGTATAGTGAAGGAATGATTGGGGAGTTGGCTGAGGAGCGAACGCAGCTGGTTTTTAAGAGCTATTGCGATGAGGCCAGTTTGTTCTTTCCGAGTGTGTACGGCAGATCAAAAGCGGTTAATTGGCTTCGTACATGAGCGGTAGCCTGAACTTACACTAGTGCAATACTAATTATTCCGTACCATAGTCCGTACTCCAGGTATATAACTACATACCAGTACTTGCTCAGTACATGTTATTTTGTATACAGTAGTATAGTACTCATAGTATAGTTAGGTTGGCTCGTTAACGTATATTACGTGCCTAATCGTGGATGGGAATATAGCAACTAAATTCGAGTATGCGAGTTCTATGATACTCAAACATCACTCACTCACTGGCAGAACTTAAATAAATTGGCATATACAAACAGGTACCTAAATAACCCAGGTAGCTAATACATATCATAAGTTCACTAACTAGACTTACTAAAAGTAGTGCTTTGCTAACGACACTCCAAGAATTACTATTGACACTCTGCTAAACCTATTTCGGTAGGCTGAATGGTGCGACCCATTGTCTCCAGGATCCAAAATTATCTTCAGAGAACTAAAGCTATTTTACATGTATGAATTATCTAGGATGTAAGCATTCATGCCATTATCCACCACGTTTACCACCTCGATTACCGCGTCTGGGGCTATTTTATGATGGATACGGCGCAAGGTAGGAAAAAAATTTCTCCCCAGATCTGCTAGAGCTAACCCGACTTACCCAACCGAATTAGGTTTAATGAGTGTCGTTAGCAATGCCTAATAATGATTTATATATCTGGCATCAATCATATTCAGATGCCTCAGGTACGGAATTTACCTAATTATTAAAGGCACTCAGATATGTAGTATCCTATGGTGTGGTTGGTAATCATAGGGTACCTAGTTAAACCGTTTCTTCAAGATTCTTCAAGAATAACAGCGCCATTGTTCATTATTTTAGTAGACACACTAGAGACTAGAGATGGGGCATTTCCATACAATAAGCTGGTGGACGCCCTAATCCCGGCCTGTTTCGACGTTTTATTTCGCCCACCAAAACACATAATATCAATCTTTAAAAATGATATTTCGTGGCCACTTAACAAAATAAGGATTTATTTTTCAAAATACCGGGGTAAATTAACGTTTGAAAGGCAAACTTTTGAGACAATGCTACACCATTACATGTTTATATTATCTTGCAGCTATGCCTAATTAGAAAAGGTGTACTATACAAAATAGGTTTAGTGCACTTTGCGAAACAACAAATTTGGCCTCAACGATCTTTGCCAAGAACATAACCCTTTTGGTGCGACTTTAACTTCTTCCATTCCCCTGTGTTATATGCTACCCCTTGGTGATATATCTCCATTGATCTAGACAGGAATAATGATTCCCTAGGATAGTGGAGCTTTTAACATGAAAAAGCGCGGCCGGAACCACTTTCTGCAAGTAATCGAAAGTGTAATCATAGAGTTGGCGTACATACTTGCTTGCTGTGGCATCGAGAGCGCTTATAGCTCATAGTGAAATTTAGGGTATAATATTACCCTATGGATGCTTCGGCCGCTTAACGAAACAATACAACAACAACCCTATGGATGCCACCTGTGCCCTCCAGCTTTCTCTACCGATCCACATTCCTGTAATGTAAAATCTGGCTAGAGAGCACTCGACGAGCGCAGCGCTCTAAGATAAGTCAATTTTTTAACTTTAAAGTTCACTGATCGAATATTTGAAATTGATAAAACAGCTCGCCATCTAAAGTGCATTTAGGAGGCAGCTGCTCACTCCTCACATTTCCCCCTTTGCTTTAAGTTGCCAGTACAAGTAGGGCAATGGTCTCTTCTTGCATTAACCTTTTCGTTCGTAATAGGAGTCACATGCTCTCTTGGATATGCATGTGATGCTATGAACCTTTTCCTCCCTGCAAGAATCGCATATCGATCGCTTCATGCTTTTCCTGCGGCGTTTTTTGTTTGGATAGTCGCCGCGTGGCCGTTTAAAACTTATGTAGATAAAGTACATGCATGATGCCTCCTAAACTCAAGCTAACAATTGATGGTTTAGCTTATATTACTAATATATTACTAAGCGACCAAATGTCAGGATTTAGCATAACTACATAACGAACCCACGTTATAACAACGAACCAAGAGGCTTTACTGTACTCTTTCGCCACAGTAATGTCTCGAAGATGATATTTACATACTATCGTATGGTAAGTAGAATAATAATTTCTTACAAATCAAATATTATTATTATGTTAACTTACAGTAATTAACTTAAGCACATCACCAAAGTCAAGGTCATTCTCCTTTAAATAGAAGAACGGGTCATCTAATCCTTGGTGTGGCACTTGCTGCACAGCCAGAGACAAACAACGAGAACAACTACACATCCACATCACAGAAGATGACAAGAATCAAGCATAATATCACTTTCTTAAGTTTATCATCAAATTGTCGGTGTAATCCAACAGGAATTCACAACGTTGGTCAACACTGGCTCCTGACCACAGACGAAAGGGAGCCTCTTACCTGTGAAGAGCCAGACTAGAGAGAAGTCTCGGATGACAAATAGATTCGCCGTACACTAGTAGTAGGTGGTATGGAGAGGTAGAAAGCTATGAAGGGCCTATCATAATTACCTATAGATTTTAGAGCTCCTTGAATCCCTATACAAAAAAGGCTGGAAGGCCAGCAAGATTGAAACCAGCGAGTCTCAAAGAGAAGTATTCGCTTCTAAAGAAGGCGTCAAGCGCCTTACTCGCCGTGGTTTCTTCACGATGCCAATGGATTCTGCCCATAAAACAAACCGCCTTAGGTGGCATCTCACCACCCTGATGGTGAGAAGTGAGTTTAATTCCTTTATTCCTACAGTTTTCTTACTCCACAATGGTGAGGATAGTGATATCATGACCGAAAGGCCCCGTACGGCTAATCGGCGGTGCGGTAATCGCTGTTTATTATGATATATGTTGACAAATGACTCTGCAGCTGAGCAGGCCGCTGTCAAGAAGGCATTTAAGGGCTTAGAATCTGGAAAAACCGAGGTTGACCGTTTCCTCTATGTTTATTCTGAGCGCACTCTGCCGCGCCATTTTAGTGTTTTCTCTAGTATTTGAAGCCGATAGGTACATACTAATCAAACCCAAAAAAAGAGAAATATTCCGCAATCTTCCAACGCTTCGCGCTATCCATTCGTCACACCGATTGAAGGCCGGCTGTGAGGACTCAACTGATGTAGCGATCATAAGGCGTGCAAGGACGACACAGAGATCGCTAATTATATTGAAAATGAGTGTAAAAAGACTTCTAAGCAGTAAGCTGTGGGCTGTGTACGCCCGTCAACGCTGTAGGTTGCCGCTTCAAATGCGCTCTACTAATGTAGTAGAGAGCTAGCACAATATGCTCAAGCGTGATCTCTCCATAGCCATGGAGCTGTGGAGTTTACTAGGCGTAGTCTGTCAGTGCCGTATCAAACCGGGTATCATCACTTACACTCTAGCCATCCCATATTATTCAGCATAAACTAGCCAATTGTGATGCCCAGCCCGCTAGGCCTTTGTACAAGCGGTGGGTTCCGTTGGATCTCTCGCCCACTAGAGGGCAAGCCTCTAGTGGATATAAGAGTTAATGGATTGACATGCTTAGGGTCCAGTCCTACTGCTTTCCATCCGTTCCGAATTATATGGCAGGTAGAAGTTTCAGTATGAAATGTCTGAAACGCCCCAAGGAAATCAAACAAAGAATAGTCCAAATCACTACCACATGTCCTGCTTTCAAGGGACAAACCTTGTAGTAATATTTAAAAACACTAAAATAACTCGAAGGACTCAGCATTGATAAAATTTCTATACTAAGCTTGTAGCCAATCTAGTATCGCTAAAACCCAAAGTAACCTTATCAATAAGGCCATTTTAAGCATAGCCCCCAAGCCACTATTATTATAACACTCAATCCACTCAACACAGCGGCCTAGTCTATTATATATCATATTATTGTTGCTACGCAGATGTATACTATACATCTACTTTACGAAATATAATTCGCATTATTGCTGTGCTTGTGTCCCATTCTAAATATAGAACCCTAGTTACATCATGTGGTACGATCGGGTTGGAGGAAGTTCAGAACTGCTGGATCGCGTTCTACCGCTATCGTTTGTAGTCACACGGAAGCAAGTGTCACGCTCCGCACAAGCCAAAATCAAATAACGCGTCTTTAACCTCCGTCATCGCACTTCTAATAATCCAAAAAATTAATGGAAGTGGAGCCTAAATATTATGGGCCCCATCTTACCGAACAAGACTACAACCACGCCTTTAATAACGCTCTTTTGTGGACCTTAGGAGAGGGTTCCGGAGAGCATCCCACTACTGCTGCCAGAATTTACCATGTCAAGGAGGACTCTCTACATCAAGCAATATACCGATTAAAGAGGAAACAAAGGACCTCTGAGGGAGTATATAACAGACATGGAGGTAGCAACAAAATACTAAGTGAGGCACAAGAGGAAGCCATCCGCCAGTACTGCTACAAGTAATGGGAGATGGGTTTGGGCGCGTCGCATAAGACGGTTTTTCAGCGATCGCTCATCTGAAAACGGTAAAGGCATCGTTAGATTATTTGCATGTTTCTAATGGTAACTCTGATTGTAAATATCTATAGCCGCAGTCCCCTCCACAATCGCCTCCGTCTTGGAGCTGGTTCACGATGTGGCCCAAGGCCAACAAAATCTCCACCCGATTAAGATAAAGCCAATTGGTCATACAAGGCTTGATTCTCATACCGAAGAAGACGTTAAGGAGTGGTTCAACAAAGTACCTTGATACCCTCGCTGAATACAAGGTTACAAGGGAAGAATATTCTCGATATGGATGAGTCAGGAGTCCGGGTTAGGTGCCTTGCAGGGGAACATACCATTGTCCCGACTGATATAAAAGAGCATTATACATCCAGTCCGGAGAACCGGAAGTCTCTGACCATTATCGAAACCATTATTGTAGATGGAAGAACATCTCTGTTGCCTTTCATCATTACTCCTAGGAAGAAGATAATGGAGAATTGGCTAGCTGAGGAGTTCATTGGGACCGAAAGATTAGCTTGTTCACCTATAGGGTACATAAACAACTAAATTGCGTTGGAGTATCTTGACTATCTGATCAAGCACTCTCGCGCCAGGCCAGATAAACCCTGGGGGATTTTATTACTTGACGGACATGAATCCCACAGAACAGATTCTTTCCAGCTGAAGGCGGCGGAAAACTACATCAAACTATTCTTCTTCCCTTCACATCTTACACAGGTGCAACACTCCATAGGCAGTGAATAGTGTATATCGGGAGCGGAATGACTATGCTACTATACACGCACGGGGTATACTGGTACAAGGTTGGTACAAGGCTGACGTTTGGCTTTAAAAGGAAGGGAAATTCCAGGAATTTCAGATGGGAAACGCCGAGTTATACCCTTCCATCTCAATGACATAGATAAAGCATATGAATGACGTGTTTCATACAATGAATGATGTAGATAAGTACATGAATGATGATACATGGTGTATATATAAGCTGTGCATAACACCGGGATCTTACCTCAATTCGGGAACAAGCAATGCAAAAACATACAATCGTGAATGCCTTCAAAAAGTCAGGCATGTGGTCAGTGAGTTGTATGTAAGGCTGGTCCTAAGAAGATGAGAGCCTATCAGAAGAAAAAAGAGAACAATCGATGATGTGGAGGAAGAAGACGGCGCTTTGGATCTTCCATCACTACTACTTGCCCCAAAGACCTGTGGAGCACTACTGCAAAAAGTACGAGCCTTAGAAGACCGAGATCCGACACTATTCTCTGATCCCTCTGTCCAGCTGTTCCGATCCATGATGAAAGCAGTTGGTATAGAGCTTTAGAAAGCTCACCTTAAGTCTATAGAGCATGCGTCCCTCCAAGAGAGGATTCGCACCGAAAGTAAACGCAAAAGGGCTTTGAGAAGAAGTATTCACAAAGGAGGACCGTCTGCCAAAGTAGGAGACCTTTGGGAAAAGAAGGCAATCAGGGACCAGGAAGAGTCAGCGGAAGCGCTCCGGAAAGTAGAGAGACGTCTTTCGCTGGTGATTAGCAAGGCCAAAAATCAACTTAAACAGCGAGGGATGTAGGCTAGGAAGGATAAGAAAGCAAGACTTGAGCGCCTAGAGGAGTGCACCCGGAATAACCGATTGCCATGTATGGAGGATCTATACCCTATTCGAGAACCCGATAAATAGCCAACTCAAATCGAGGCATTGATATGCACGGTAGAATACTACCCTGAACTTATTCAGGCTGTGAATGAAGCCAAAGCGCAGGGTGCCCGTACTATCCTAAGTGACGGTGATAGTGACGATGTAGTCTTTAGGTTAGGGGACTCGCAGGAGGAGGACGTCCTAAATTATGTGGATTCAAGCCCGCCAATATGGCGCAATTTGCCACTTTTAGCAGACTCCTCTGATGTTGAGTCTGATGCAGGATCGATCGACTCTATTCAGAAATGCAGATTTTATAGCTTTTTAATTAATAAAAGAAATATACTGTAATTATTATCTTCTACTTTGTTATGCGCAACCGATGGGAAAAAATGATTGTTGGTGGTACCTGGTGGAGCGTGACACTTGCTTCCGTGACAACTTGGTTCCGCGTGACAACAAGCGATAGCGCCGTAGAAGGCGGACCGACGATTAATCTGGGGTATAATTGGCGGGTAAAAATCACCTTCGGAAAATGATGGTTGTGTGTACCTGATTCTCGCAGTGAGCAAGTAACCTTCTCCCATCTTACTTTGATTTCATTATTAAAATTAACTTCTTAAATCTGTCCTGGTTATTGAGGACCCAGTCGTTATCATAACATGAAATATCGCCTTGTAGGTCGCGCTCTGGGATTGCAGTGCCTCTCAAATGGGAAGGGAATTTTTCTTGGATCTAATACAGGTAGGAAGTATCGGCTTAAACAGATCAACGTACGTAGACAGGCCATCATCTACTAATCAAGCTCATCCTGTACCGTTAGAGCACAAAGCGGGGGCTTGGACACTCAAATCTCAAATGTGGTTGATGAGATCTTAATTCGGGACTATTTTCCTCAGTTTCAAACTGCCCACCGTTCACTTGAATTGCCTGGTTTCAGGAGATGGTTGCCCTCGGATGACGCTCTTTTCTGCCATCGAGTTCAGCTGCGAGCTCTACGGCATCCCGCCTCCCTCGGTCGACATCTACAAGGAACATGAGAGGTAGCGGGCAGAAGATTAAGACTGCGAGAAACAGGAACGCCGGTCTGATTTCTCCATATCTGTCTGTTATGGCCCCAACAATTGCTGGTCCAAAAACACTCGACCCTTTGTCCGTTATGGCATACAAAGCATAGAATGTTGTTTCATATCCCGGCGGGATCAGTTCACCGTAAAAGCTCCGGCAATAAGAAGATAGCCCGCCCATCACCAAGCCATAGACGGCGCTCAATGGGAACATTTCCCATGGGCTTTGCAAACCAAAAAATCCCAGGTTTTTGATGGCCGGAATAAACCCCAACAAACCATACAGTGGTATGAGTTCAAACAAGCAGATACAAGCGATAATGGTCTGGGATGCTCGTAGGTTCAACACATGTGATATATACCTCCACGAAAATGCACCACAGACACCGGCAACGGTTGAAATTATACTGATAACCCCAAGAGCTGCTGGTTGCATGTTGAGCTGCGTCTTTGCAAAGAGTACCGCTGTCCCGCTCACGGTAGCAATGCCGTCGCTCAAGAGAAACCAAGCCATGAGGAATAGCACGATATCTTTGAGATGACGAGCGTGGAGAACTGTCTTACCGAGGGATGTCCAAGAGAATGTTATGTATCCAACCCATGACTGACAGTGCTTTCTAGAACCGGCAGAAGACAAAGGAGGCCCGGGCCGCGGTCGCAGCCAGAGGATTCCAGGTATTGTGAAGAGAAACCACCATAATCCAATTAAAAATAGGGCAAGACGTAATGAAAACGTCGTTTGATGAGTTGCAATAACGACAGCAATGCACAAAACTTGCAATATGACCGAGCCTATATAACCGATACCCATGCCGTTGGAAGAAATCTTAGTTGACAACTGTAACACCGGTGAGGCCTTTGCAGCGCCTCCATGGGCTCGTTCTGTTGAAGAACTTGGGTTTGAAGGATGATTTGACGAGAGCAATGGCGTAGAAACATCATGAATGGGGTCAGAAGAATCATCTGCCGTTCCGGGTGACTCACGATGCTCTTCAACAGTGGCGGCGTGTGAATCGCTAACAGGAGCATCTAGAATGGAGGGATGGTGGCGGACAAGAAGTGGTAAGAAGGAGTTAAGGAGCACAAAGGAAGCCCCAAAACACGTATTTGCAATGATTGCGAGAGTAGCCCCAAGGAAATACAAGTTTCCCTTTACAGCCAAAAATAGCATTGTTGAAATTGAACCAAAACACGCTGAGATGATCAATAGCCGTTTTCGATAGCTTCCATGGTCTGCGGCGCCAGACATGGATATTATTAGTAACGCTTGTAGCAAGACACTAACTGAGAATGTGTACATGGCGAAACTTGCAGTATTAATCTCGATGCCTAGGAAGTAAATGACACATTGGCCCGATTTCGGATCATGTGGAACTGTATGGCTGTTGGAAAGTATTGTGTGGTACGATCTATCCATCCTTGTGAAGAAGCGCAAAGAACTATCCCAGGTTGAACTGCATGGAGTCTCCTTGTCTGACAGCAGGACTCCCTGGTCCCGTGCCATCTGCTCTAAAGTAATTGGGAGGAAAGACGCTAGGCAAAGTAATGTCTATGTTAGCACATGTAGCAGCGAATAGGTCCGATTGGTTTTGACAGGCTCAGATGTAAGATGACTGTTTCCTACCCATTGCGCATACCGTGAATACTTCTGCAGCCCAGCCATAGCTATACCATCCTGCGAGCTCCTTGCTTGTTGGTCGGGTATCATCACCCGGAAACTGAGGGACGGCTTGACGGACCACCGGAACGTCGGCTTCCATGTCACATCAAAGAATTCAAAAGTTCACTTTGAATATAGGAGAACTCGCAACACGACAATTCAATTCCGGGCTCTTTACCGTAGTGCAGGTGCGAAGACCCAAGAGAAGTTCGCGTAGTATCGGTCCCGGAATCTGAACATAAAGGTCACAAACAAGATTTAGCCTATTGCAGAAATTGATAAATAAATAATAAAGTTGATGTAGACATCGTTACGATGTCTTGTTGTTTGTTGTCGTTTGGCAATTCGTAGATGGTAGTTGCCTGAGTACAAAAGGCCTGAATGGGAAAGGGAATAAATAGTACCTCATCAATACATAGTTACTGTATTTATATAGTATGATTATACATAACTATTACTAATACTACCTAGTAATAGTTAGTATCATAATAACAACCTAGTATTGAGGTATATATATATATGATACATATATAGGTAGTAGTACCTCAATGGAACACATACCGTCAGGCAATTCTTTAGTTGTATTAAGCGAAACGCTGATAATAACTCGATAATTGTATTCAAAAAGGCGTTTTCGGAGCGTTTTCGACAAATGAAATAGCCTCGCTAATGCTTATCGACCGTGAATTCCCTAGTGTGGCTACTCCTAACCTGGTTTAGATTATTTCACATAACCTAGAGGCCGTTGTGTAGGTCGTTTATTATGTAACTTTTGTTAGGCACACGCGATGTATAGTATCATATACCTTAACTAGTACCATACGTCCGGTACCAAGTTAATTTAGCATTGGTGCCAAAATCGGTTAAGCTCGGATATAAAGGGTCTAGTGCCCCACTAGTGCTAAATACTAGATAAAGGCAATTGACATACGTATATAGGTACTTTAAAACCTTAAGGGCACGACACTCCGCCAAGACGCTAAACTTAATTTGGAATAGCTCTCTCGAAAGACTATCATAGTTATCTTTATAACAAATTAACGATGTGAAGCTATTTGGGAGGATGCTGCTCCGTAACCTCTGTTGAGCTGAGGGATGGATCGGGTCTGAACATCATATGTGACTGTCTTTCAAGGAGGCGTAAAGAATGGTGACGCATGCAGAAGAGTTCTGTGACATAACCTTCATTACCTTGATGATGGATCATGCTCCACTCAGAGTCTTGAACAGCAGCAAAGAGGGCTTGTATAGGGGTTCATCTAGCGAGGAATTCCGCATTAAGCTGATGCTTCAAGTTATGGAGATCCCTTAGTTTTATATCACGATTAGGGTCTTCTTGATACAGATAGTTACGTATCTGAGAAGCCGATAGGACGGCTCCAAACTGTGTACGAATTACGTCACGTTCAGCGAGAAGTCCCTCCTACGAGGGTTGGGTGAGCTGAAATACCATTAGATTGAAGATGAATGAGCTGTGCTCGGAATCTTGATAGAAAAAAAAAATAACATCACTTGTTTTGCTTCGTGATATAGACATCTGAATGGACAGTCTTCCATGTTTCCTCGTAGAGGCATTCCGCTGCCCAGAGTTCTTACTCTTCCATTTCTTGCCTAGATCACAACGATATATATACGTATATATATATTACGGTTACTCCGTTCGGCCTTTTGGCTATCTGGTCCATCCATCTGTCTTCTATATACCTATCTATACACTTAGTACCTCACGTGGGTTTTCGGCGTCCCTACTGCCATCGCACAATGAAGATATGCAAAACACACTTCTTATCCTTTGTAGAGTTCCCAATAACGATTCCAAAGCGATTACATGTGACGAAATCCTTTGTAGACTGAATAGCTTCGTTAATAGTACTTAAATAGCCGTTGGTTGGTGGAAGGACCGGACAATCGGCGAAGCAAGTCAGGTGAATCATGCAGAACATCAATATCAGCAAGGTTAGACAGGCCGCCAAGGTCGGGAAGTATCATCTACAAATATGGAGTTGGTAGAGTCTTGGAATCCCAGCCAACAAAGAACCGGTCGGTATCATTTCAGGATTCAGGCATTGGCATGCTTAGATGGCATTTTGAAAATGGACGATTGATTAGTTTAGATTGGCTAATGAATCAACTGAAATAGAGTGCTGAACTTTAAGGTGATTTGAAGCAGAATTTGCACATGCTCTCTACATACACTACTAATATCTATTAAAGGTTGTGGCGATGAGATAGGGGTTAGGGCGGCGACTGAATGCTATTTCCTTTTATGGAGTGGTATTTCCCAATTGAGTTTAGCGCCTTGGCGAAGTGTCGTACAAATATCCAATGTGTCGTGCCTCTAACACTTACCTTGCCTATGGTGGTGGTGCTATGGCGACCTATGGTTCAGGTCAGGCTTGCAGTATTTAGCGTTCCGGCAGATGGTTCTAAGTAAAAAGTATGTATCATATAGGTACTGTAGAGTAGGTACCGTCTGGTCGGTATCTTAACCTTAACGGCGCCCTGCCCGCTTTTAGGCCTTCCGTCATCCTCATCGGATCTCAATAATAATAACCTTCTACGAGAAATGCACTGCTCTGCTCTTCTGTTGCGATCTTAAGCAGGCTTATTTTATATTACCACGCAATAGAAAACCTCAACTCACTGCTTTTCCTTACCGGTTTTCTCCACTAAAACCATCAATCTCGCCTCCATTGATCAGCGGCATCCACGGTTCCCTACATGGTTCGAAGGGGCCACTGCCCCTTGCCACCGTCCTTAACTGTGGCACAAACCTAGTCAGCAGATTCAGATATCTCTTTGTGAAGTTTATAGTTTTCGGTCGATCGGCCTTCTTACAAATGCTACAGACCTTGCGATTGTACCTCTCTCACAAAGGACAATTCTTACGGTAGCGAAAGGACCCGCTCTTCGCCACAATATAGTTCGATTTCTCTTTCAGCACTCCTGAGTCGTTATCGATATATAGCGTTCGATTGGTTGATTCCTTCATATCCACGACTTCAAAAACACGCGTCCAGAGCAGGCAGATCGAATGGGTTCTTGCTTAGGGTGAGAGAGGGAAGGAAAGGCAGAACCAACTCAGTTATGCCTGGGATCATGGACAATGTCAGCATCAGTGGGTCGAGGCGGGAAGCAAATATACACATGGCCAATAATGGCATCTCCAGCTCAATACCGGCGGCCGAGAATGACGGTCGCGCTGCGGAATTGAAGAATAGGCTGAGATATCTAAATGGGGCGTCTAAGGGTAGCGAGATATCGCGTGGGAATGTATCACCGAGCCAAGCGCCACCTGAATTGGTGCATATCACCCAGGGTTTCTTCCCTTTTGCGCAGCTGGTCAACAGGGCCGCTCAGCAATGTTGGAATGATTTACTAGACCTGATTACGGAATTGGCAGACGTCCAGACCTCACGTCAAGTCCAGGCGCCTCATCTAACCACTACCAATGGCAAACCGGCTGAGAGCCAATCTACTGAGAACACCCACAAAAAAATACGTATTCTGGATTTCGGACAGGCGAAAAGGGCCGAGTTCATTAAGCTCCTGGTGCTCTCGCAGTGGAGTCGACAAGCGATCGACGTAAGCAAGCTGGTTGACCTGCAAGCTTTCATACGAACACAGCACCAAGCTTATTATGGAGCACTTCAACGAGCTGCTGACATGAAGAAAGATCTGGTGAGGGCTCAGACGGCCAATCCAGATTTGAGAACCGCGCTAGAGGTCCTGTCTAGAGGAAGAGTGGTTGATATGTCTGATGTAAATGAATTCCTTCTTAGATCCATGAGCCTATACTAACTAATTCGTCCGTAGTTGGGTTACAAACCCCCAAAAGCTCTCACGGCGAAAAGGATGCTCCAAACACTACGAAAAATCAACAATATCATTTCCACGAGGCTTATATTGCACGATCCAATCCCTCAAATTTTCCGCACATATCGAGTCCACGATGGCAGGGTGACCTTTGTCATCCCGGGAGAGTTTGAAATTGATCTCTCTATCGCTGAAGAGCACCATTCTTCGCAGTTCTTCTTTATCGATATTCACTTCTTGTTCTCGCCTTCCTCGCCCATTCCTAAGGGACGATTCTTCAACGAATTTGATTTAAGGATCAATGACATTCTGAGAAGAGAAGGCTTGGTAGGGTGTTCCAATTTTTTGCATAACTTGACCCTAACGAACAAGATAACAATTCTTTTAAGACAAGCATTAGCTCTAGCACGCGGTAATTGGTTCGATACTCTGCATGTAGAGCTGTTACACCGCACCTTGATCGTTCAGTACTGGACTAATAAACCGGGATCGAAAAGCTGGCTAGAGATTGGTATCAAGAGTGGCCACCGGAAGCAAGTTGAAGACCTGCAGCTCTCGGGGATCCCGCAACTTGGCCTACGCTGGATACGTGAGAATAAGGAAGTTGATAGTGACAGAGTCTGGTTTGACATCGTGAACCTCTCCATGGAATCAATTTTACGAAGTACAATTGCGCTCCACGCATCTTACTTGCTTCACTCTACATACAACAAACTAAACAAAGGGTTACTATATGCCACTTGTTCTTTATCGCTCAAGGCTCAGCTGTCTCCCATTGAACCCGGCGACTGCCTTCTCGATGTTCAACTTACCAGGTCTAGAGATCTCCATGTTTCCATAGAGCCTATGTCAGGTGCCGTAACAATCTCGATTACTCCTTCGCTTCTGAGTCGTCTCGAGGGTGATCGCAATGTTGAGAAGACCTCAATTGACGACATCGCCTCGCGTGTTTCACGGCTTCGATGTGTCGCGGCAATGGAGGAAATTGAATCTAACGCTAAGATATTGGGTTGGGATATAGTGAATCACCTTGGACTAAAAGTTGATGCACGACGGATATTCCCACCAAATGTCTTGCGCTGCTCCTTTTTCGGGCACCGAAACTGGGAACAAAACTGGATCGTAGCGGCTACAAGTAGCATGGATGGTGATGACTGGTGGCTCATACGACTGAGACCGACGATCCCAACTGCCGCTCGCTTACCCTCACACGGTTGGAGTTCGGGAAGCTCGGTTTTACAATCGGCTTGCGTAATTAGCGGGCGGCCACTCGTTACGCAGCAGCGCTTTCACTTAACGTCCTTTAGGGATTTGGAGCATGCTCTTGCCGGGATATTGGCTATTTATGCCAACGCTTGTTACTTGGCAGAGTTGGGCTTCGTACATTCATCCCCGTCCATGCAAAAATTGCAGCTTGATACTAGCCTCAAAGTTCCTAGTCTTTTTGTCCGTATTGAACTCTCCAAACTACCCTCAGCTCTTCAAATCCTCCCCCCGACGAACACAAAAAAGCTATATACCAAAGAAACTATCCGCCTTTCTTTCCAAGGATTCGATCGAAAAGCGAAAGCCGTTATCATCGTGGCATATGGCCAGTTGAGGTTTCCGATTAGGAATCTCGGGACCGTGACTTCAAAGATGGATGACTCCGTTGTTTTCCAACCCAAAGGTGGCGGCTTTGCCATGCGCTTTATCGTCAATGCTGGAAAGCCTATGATCCCTGAGCTCTTTGATCGCATTCAGAGACTTGAGTTCGTGCTCTCAATCTTTGAATCACTCCAACACAAAAAGATTAACCCCCGCATTACATCCCTTTCACGAATTTCCTTTGATTATGGCATAGACCAAGGCCTCTCTGCCAGCATTCTAGTCAAGAACTCGGATTCACCTTTACCCGAAGAACTAGAACCCTCCACACTGCAATCACAAACAAAACCGCCTTGCCTCCTGCGCATGGGTATTGCCCTTGATTTGTCAAGCCCCCATCGTCGCATAAAAGAGTCCCTCGCCTCCGCTCTCAACCAAGATGGGCCCAATGGGGGTTTAGGTGTCGTTATCGAGCTCCTCACATTTACGCTCCCACTTCACCGTGTGTTAGATCACATTACTGCCTGTCCTTCACATAATCAATCGTGTACGGTACACGTCACTGCGCGTAACGCAAAATCCTATCAAATTCGCTATCCTGCACTCCGCTATCGTTTTGCTGTTGTTGCTGGTCAGCACCGTGATCAAATGAGGTGGATATTGCGGGACATGAGCCCTGATCAGGAGAGACCTGGCCAAGCCAATATCGCAAACCGACTCCGAGACATGATTTTCAATTCTAGAGGCGACGGCTGGAAAGGTCTCGGTCGTGGCGCCGTTGCGGATCCTGATAAAATTGGCAATCTCATATTAGAACTTCATTCTTGTGTCATTGGAATTGAGAATCTGCCTAGCAAAACTACTGACGGGGCTGGGGAGCCAGACCAAACGGATCGTAGCTTGGGCCAACAACCCACAAGAAACGGTCCGGGGGCAGTTAATTCTCGTTCCGCAGGGAATGCCTCAAGAGCGGCCGGCAGAAAAGCAGCCCAGGATCCAATTACGATTGATTAATGTTCATCAAGGAGGACCGTCCTAGGTAGGAAGTTCGATATAATTGCTCCTAACTTCGATTCAAGTTTGGCCTTCTTGCCTAGACAACATTCTACCTTTAGAACAATCGAAATCACAACAACGGGTGACGGAGATGTACATTACAAAATATGCCTTGGCGCTTCCGCAATCTCACCTTTTTTCTATTCCTTCCTGGGATTACGAATGACTCGACGGGTTATTACGATAATTGGCGATATATAGCGTTGGTTCACGTTTATCAAACTAAGGTTGGGTGGGCTTATTAAGAATTAACCGCATTTTCATCTACCATGTCACAATTGTCGTTTCCTCTTGCCCTTTTCTCCGGAGCTTATTCGTACTAGAAGGACGGATATCTGATTTCGTACGCATATATGGCATTGTCTTTTTCAAGATGACACTGTAAAATTACATTATGAAGGTAGCACTGCAACCTCACTAAATCACGACCATGACTTGTCCTGTATCCAATGCTTTCAACTGACGCGTTCTCAATGTTGACGCGGATTAAAATTCATACAATAATAATATTATTAAATCTATTTTACGCCCGATTCAGATCCCTCTTAGGCCCATACAGGCAGCGCACTCTCTAGTTGGGACAACACCCGCGTCCCGCGCGGGAAAACATAGTCTCCCCATATGCCTGTGGCACTAAGTTAAGGCCATCTGCATGTCCTTGGTGACCACTGTCTATAGGCCAGCTATAAGAGGAGCCCATCATCCCCAGTCCAACCCCAGTTCCTCCCCTCCACACTTCAGTCGCCACCCACTCCGGCCCTCAGCCATTTCCTTAGCACACTTGAATTGGGGGAACCCGGTAGATAAGCCATGATGTGACTGCCTTTAGCCCTCTTCCTGTGTTGAGCACCTTGTCGTAGTCTGTAGTGCCAGCATTAGCTACCATAGGTCCCAGCTAGCGAGGTTAGGACAGAACATGACCACATGCTTGGGCAGATACCTCTCCCATCCGCATGGATATCTTGCCTCCACCTCTGTCACCCTAACGCGGTGCAAGAAGTCGTTGTGTTTTCGGATCCACGGGTTCTCGGCCCTCCGTTTTCGGCTGCCCGTTGTCGCCCGCCGCGTCGCCTGCCACGTCGCTCTACTTCGGCTTCGCGAACCCTAGCAGCATCCCTCACAACCTCCCTCTTCTAGTTTCAAAGACCTATCAAGTTTGGTGGCCGTGGTAGCTGCCGCCTTCTCCTAGGTTGATGCCAGCTTCACAATCTATCGCCGACTTCAACGCATACCGCAAGGCAGTGCTTCGCATATGTAACCGGAGGGGCTCAACAACCGGCTCTTTTTCAAGTGCTCTGACGGCCCGCCTGTAAGCGCCGGTGATTTCATACAATAATAATGGATAAGCAAGGTTATAAATGTCCTTCCCTTAATTTTCTTTACTCCGATGAATCACCGCAAAATAGCAGGTAATGCTCAGCTTCCTACGAGACATAATAATAATTGAAGTAGCTGGACCATGTGATGACTTGGCCTTCCTAGTATTCTGTCAGCCCTTACCGCCTGCTCTTCTGTGAACCTTTTTTCTTTCCTTCATTGGTGGCGCCCATTCCCGGACATTCAAATCCAAAAGTGCACCCAAAAAGGCTACCATTTTCGAAGCTATGCAACGCCACACCACCTCATGAAAACAAAATCAGAGACTGTAACTCTATAGATAATTGGTTTAAGAATAAAGTTACAGAAGATATATTAAAAAATCATAAGGGGGGTTCATTTGAAAAAGGGCACTTTTTGGACATGTCCCCTCGCGGGCGCTTTACCGTTTTAAGAAGGCGGTCATAAGGCGGTATAAATTCTGCTGATGTAAAAAAAATACGGACAAATGTATGGTAAGATACACACAGCCCCTTAATACAAACCATTCCGTTTTTTATTATTAATTACATACACCAACAATACCTTATCATCCGCTCCACACATGCCTACAAACCGAGTTCTCTCAACTGAATTTATGATATGCATACCACAAGTGGATGTCATGCCTACAAGATGACTCTGCAGCATAATTTTCAGCATGAAGACTACACCGTGGGTTGGGTATGTGCCCTCCCTGTCGAACTCGCTGCCTCTCGGAAGATGCTGGACGAAAGACACCCGAGCCTACCCCAACATGACACAGATAGCAATGTGTACACACTTGGTCATATCGGGCAGCATAATGTTGTCATGGCATGTCTGCCAAAAGGCTTCACCGGAACCAACTCCGCCGCCGCAGTCGCCGTTCAGATGAAGTCGACATTCCCATCGATCCGGTTCGGCCTGATGGTAGGCATCGGAGGAGGAGTCCCAACTGCGGAAGCCGATATACGACTTGGTGATGTGGTTGTCAGCCAGCCGCAGATGGGCCATGGTGGAGTGATTCAGTATGACCTGGGAAAAGCTAGACCAAATGGTTTCGAGCGAACAGGTTTTCTCAACGCGCCACCAACAGTTTTACTGAATGCTCTCGCAATCCTACAAGCTAATCACCTCATAGGCGAGGGCAATCTCTCTACACACTTATTCGCACTCGGCGATCTATCTGGATTCGGGCGTAATAACACTGGCCCTGATGATTTGTTTGAGTCAAACTACTCCCATACCGGAGGGGATACTTGTAATGGATGCAATAAAGAGAGATTGGTGAGGCGGACTTCGCGAACCGAAGACATTGTAGTTCATTTCGGTACGATAGCGTCTGGAAATCAAGTCATGAGAGATGGGGTGATTCGGGACAGACTAAGTTCAGAGCTTGATTGTGCACTTTGCTTCGAAATGGAGGCGGCGGGTCTGATGAATTGCTTTCCTTGCCTCGTTATCCGAGGCATTAGCGATTATGCTGACTCACACAAAAATAAAAGATGGCAAGGGTATGCGGCAGCAACTGCTACTGCATGCGCTAAGGAAATTCTGTCCATCATACCAGTGAGCGAAATAAAATCAACCCCCACAGTTAATGAAGCTATTATATCAGCTTTGGTTGTACGGAAACCATTCATTATTAAACTTGGACAACTTGAAAATTTTTTGAACAGTGGCTGCAGCTAACTTTCATTGCCACAGGAAAAGCTTCGGCTTGCTATAGACATTGTGGAACCCGATTGGTTTCTCACAATAATATCAGGAGTTGATCAAGAGAAACATAAAGACCCCACACCAATGTTAGATGGTGACCTGGACGACCCCAAGTTTTGGTGGATCTTCAGAAATTTGGACTTTGCAGCGTGGGATTCTGCTAATTCTTCCAAAACGCTTTGGTTGTCCGGCCCGCCAGATTGCAACATCCATCGAGTTTCGTCATACATTGCGGACCGGGAGAAAAACAGAAATTCTGAAAGCCAGCCACCAGTTTTATATTATTTCTGTTCAACTCCAGTTGAAAGTCAGTTATTGACGATTGTTTTCATCCATACAATCCTACATCAGTTTATTAGTGGTTCGCCAATAGAGAAAAGGACATCAATTATCACCTGGTTCCTCCGTACTTTGCTTAAAGGGGTTTTTAAAAAAGGAAACTTCAACTGGGAACAACTTTGTTTTGAAATAACAGACCCCCCAAAGCAAAGTATTAAAAAACTCTTCCAAGCCCCTGCCACCGAGCATTGGGCTGCCTTAAAGACGGTTCTTACTAATAACTCAAACCGGAAATCTCTGTCTATTGTCATCGATGGACTGGACAGGGTGAAAGAACACAAAGCTGAATTCATCCGCGAGATTCGCACACTTATCGAACAACCGCAAGAGAAACCTCAGGCTCTCAAGTTGAAAACTTTACTTACAAGTCGACCACTAGCCGAAATCAGAGAACTGCTAGAGGGTATACCATCTATAGAATTCGATAAAGAGAGGAAAGGTTAGCCTAGTAGACACTACATTATTTTACACCCTAGACTAACTGAAATATCTAAAGAATGTCTTTCTAGCCTTCGTTTTGATAATTCCCGATATGCCAAGATCTCTGAAGAACATAAAGGCTCCCTTGAATGGATTTGGACACATAGGCAATACAGAGAGTGGTTAAAGTCGGATGCATCCCGACTCCTATATCTCCAAGGAAAACCCGGCAGCGGAAAAAGCACCATTACTAAGTACCTCTGTCAAAACTTCGTCAATCGAGAGCCAAATGTAAAGTCGGCAGTCTTGGCCAAGTTCTTTTACAGCTACAGGGAAGGAGAGGTCCAAAAAAGCCACTATAACATGCTTCGGTCGATTCTCTATGATATACTCGATAAACATGAGCCATTCTTTTACCACTACTTTCAATCTGAGTATCGGCTCCAGAGAGAAATGCAAGATTACGACTGTACCGATTATGTAAAGTGGCATTATAAATCATTGAAGGAGGTCCTCTCTTCGTTACAGGACTACCCACTAGCGGGACGGTTCTATCTGATCGTTGATGCCGTAGATGAATCGGAAGAAAATGATCGGCGTGAGATTCTGGAGCTTTTGGTTCGACTTTGTTTGGAGACAAAATCCTGCGTCTTGAAAATTTTTGTAGCAAGCCGTCCGATTCCGGTCCTTGAGCGGCGAATCAGTGAAATCTATAACTTCATAAGGCTGCAAGATGAGACGACCTCTGATATTGCTTACTTTGCAGAGTCCTTCCTTCAACGCCTCGAATGTACTAATTTCCTTGAAGAGGCAAGGGAATATATTACCCAAAAGGCTCAAGGGGTATTCCTATGGGTGAAACTAGTCGGAGAGGAGTTGCTTACCTATGATGAACAGGGGCGTGCCATAGGAGACATGCTTCAATTCCTAAAGAGCCTACCAACTGAGTTGGAAGAATATTACCAACACATGCTTAGCAAAATGGGGAAAACTAGGGCAGATGTTCGAGATGCAGTAAAGATGTTGCGATTTATTCTCTTTACGCATCGCCCTCTTACTGTTATTGAACTACTTCACACCCTCGGCATTCCCGACAATTCTTCAGAAACTTTCTTGCCTTCGGATAAATATTTCGAGGAACGGGTCCCGCTAAAGCGACGTGTCATTTCATGCAGTGAAAACTTTTTGGAAATTAAACAACACCATGGTACTACATAGAGTCGCCTACCTTTGTTTGACCTTAGGTCCCAAGACTAACAGTCCGCAGGTAATGAGACGGTCCAAGTGATGCATCAAACTGTACGCGAATTCTTCCTCAACCCAACTGGATGTGTTGCCACCACTGAGTTTAAAATGCATGAAAAAGACGCCCACATCTGCATCTCTATTACTTGTATTCGATATCTTATGCTTTGTATTGCAAATGTTAACCCTGCACCACTGCCATGTATCAACTCTTGGGATTTGAAGCATTTTGAATTCTACGCCAGATACTTAGACCGAAGGCCATTAGCAACATATGCCTTGCGCTATTTAAAGCATCACATAGCTGGGTGCTTGGAAGATGCGAGACTTGAAACCTTAACTACTCAGTTGACAAACGAATTGAAATGTACTCACGCGGTTTACTTCTTAGAGAAGTGGGCTAAAACGCACATGAGCCAAACCCTCTTAAATAATAAAGATCATGCTTTTGCGAAAGACTTTAGGAACAATATCTTGCACGCTGCGGTTCGGAACAGCCTGCTCACAGCCGCCGAAGTGTCCTTAATAGTTGGAGCAGATGTCAATGCCACAGATAAGGATGGAATGACCCCGCTTTTGAGAGCGGCTAAGAATGACCATGAAGCAGTAGTCAAACTCCTAACACAACAACAGGATATCAATGCAGACTTTAAAGATAACTTTGGTCGGACACCACTATCAAGAGCGGCAGAAAGAGGCAACGGAGCAGTGGTCAGGTTATTGGCAGATCGGCAGGATGTCAGTGCAGACTCCAGAGACAATGCTGGCCGGACACCCCTATCCTTGGCAGCAGAAAACGGACACGAAGCAGTGGTTAGATTATTGGCAAATCGGCAGAATGTCAATGCGGACTATCCGGACAACATCGGCCGGACACCGCTATCAAGGGCGGCAGAAAGAGGCCACGGAGCAGTGGTCAGGTTATTGGTAGATCGGCAGGATGTCAATGCAGACTCCAGAGACAATGCTGGCCAGACATCCCTATCCTTGGCAGCAGAAAATGGACATGAAGCAGTGGTTAGATTATTGGCAGATCGGCAGGATGTCAATGTAGACTCTCCGGACAAGCTCGGCCGGACACCGCTATCTTGGACAGCAGAAAACGGATACGAAGCAGTGGTCAGGTTATTGGCACATCGGCAGGATGTCAATCCATTCCTCGAAGACGAGTTTGGTCACACACCACTCTCCAGGGCAACACGAAATGGTCACAAGGCAGTCGTCAAGCTATTGGCAGATCTGCAGGGTATTAATGCAGACTCTCGTCGGCGACACCGACAAGGCAAAGTTGGTGACTTCCCAGCAAGTTGCTTAGTACTCTAGCTTATTGAGCGTTGCTAACTTCTTTAGGCACGTTACCCACCCCTTCCAGTCCCATTATCGGCGCCTCCAGATCTGTCAGCCACTGTCACAACTGCCAGCGCCCCTATCCACCCCCCTGAAGAGCTGACTGATCCATTGTCTGAAGACATGCATACTGAGGTTGGGGGTGATCGGCCTGGGGAAGGGATTGATGATCGCATGTGTGTACTGCCACGATTTAATCTGCCTACTGCTACACAAGTTGCTGCGGGTGCTGCTGAATCCGGTAGGTCGGTTAATTATAACCCGGGCATTACTCACGATAAGCAACCTACTTCTTACAATAGCGCTGCTGCTCAAGGGCCTAGGAAACGTGGGAGACCACAGGGTGCAAGAGACCGGCAACCACGCAAGAGGAGAGCTCCCACTCCTGTTACCTGAATGTGATCATTATTCTTATTCTTATTATTATTATTTAATCAAGTTTAGAGTTACATGGGCATACTGGAGAAGAACTACCGCTGTCTGGGTCGCTACCCCAGGGCTCTCCGATATCGCCCATCTTATACATGCTTTTCATGGCCCCGTTGTACTATAGGGGCCTGCACTTGCGGGGGTACGCAGACGAC
>JAHQZX020002975.1:0-40538 GCA_019804575.2 Pseudotulostoma volvatum | reverse complement strand
TCCGAAACTTCTGACCACGCCGAGCAAAAAAGCTTGGCAAGTCCGAGACCACGCCGAGTTTTCACCTGACCACGCCGCCGAACTGTAAGCCCGACAAGAGCACCGCAAAACAAGGGTACATAAATAATTATATATAGCACACCTGCTACGCGGTGCTAAGTAAGCTACCAGCGATACTATTACTAGCAGTACATTACAAATTTATTTGTATGCTATGTAATCGAAGTTTTATTCTTAGTGCGTACTAGTGGCCGACCCCATCAAATTTTTATATGTAGTGTGGTCCTAAACGGTCCCAACCGCTGATTTTATACCACGTGATATACATCCTATGCCCCTTTCGGAATCCAAAGTCACGTGGCGTAGTCAGCAGAACCAAGGGTCCCAAAGAGATTGTCATCTGGCGTGCATCACGTGTCTTAGCGTAGCTAGGGTCCGTGCATCCGTACGTTGTAAGCGAACATAGCTGAGCCTTACAAATGTCCGCGAGGTCGATTTTTTCTGATTAATAAGCAGTATTAGTAATACAATACACGTGATAATATCACGTTGCACACATCTTCTCGCTTAGTTTCCAGGATTCCTGCAATAATCCCGCAAATATTCCATTCCATCCTTTATTTTATATACCAAATCAAGAAGACTACCATAACACTGTCACCATGTCTCGCTTAAACGACCAATAGGCTCAGGTTCAGCGTCTGGCCAATACGAAACGTAAGTTGCCAATCCTATCATCGAAACCAGACTCTGAGACTGAAACGAAAAGAATTCGGAGGCTGAGTGATAACGCGGTACTAGCAGTCGCAACTACAGGAACCTGCCTTAGTAGCTCACATCGGTAACAGGACCATCTCTGCATGCTTTAATAGCTGTATGAGAAAAATGGGTCTATATCGGCAAGGACTTGCAGTCTAGCAGAGAAATCACGTGTAAATATTTCACTAGTTCTAAATAGGAATAACGTATGCCTAAATTGGTATGGTCAATAAAGTGGAGCATCTGTGGTCAAAATTTTTTCCCTCACTAAAATCTGGTGATCTTTAACTCGATTCAATCCTACCTTACCGGCCTCCTATAATAGAAATTAAATCGTGACTTTACTTATTGGCATATGCCCTCTGATTTTACGATTTCTCTGATGCGATTTAGCCACGTTGTGGTTGTGGTGATTCAACTTTTGTGAGTTGACTTCGGTGGTCCGCTTTTGAATGTCCGCCACCATAGCTAGTAGTACTTATTATGTAAGATTGTTGCTCCGAATATACCTGAGGTATTCAATACAATATGATATTAATATACTGACTGTAATTATATATGATACGAGTTAGTTTAAATGAATTCGCAAATGGCCAGGTTACGGCTCTATACCCTCTTTTGTTTGAATTACCTAAGCGTTACAGGATCGACGAGGTTGTTACCTTCCATTCCTTCGTTTGTCTTCCTCATGTGACCGTCGTAATTTAAACTAAGCCTGATTTAGTAAAGACACCAACGAGTCAGCCGAATTATGAAAGCTGAGTAAGCATAGCTCCCGAATTACGTGGAAATGGCTGAGATATCGATTTTGGTGCTAGGTATCAGGCTAAAAAAACCCAATCATGTGACATACTACATATAATCATAATGACCTTCTCTATGCTATATAGTACTAGAATAGGTATCCCCGATACTTAACCTTGTAGACTATGATTTATTTCTCGCGGGGCGGGATATCCATTTTGAGTTTCCATATGCCTGGATGGGTTTCATGCTACCGGTAGTCCAGGCCTTCATGGTATTTTATTTTATCTGTGCCTGGACTCCGATAGGAAACGACTCAAAATAAGGAACAACTAGGGCGGGTATAGGCTAAGCAGGCAAGCCCGCTACAAACGAGCCTTGAATCCAAGGAAAGGAAAGAGCTACGCTGAGATGGCCAGGAAAGCGGCAGCCACGAGCCTCAGGCCGCCTCAGCCTGCGCCAAGCAGGAGGCCAGCCCAATCGAATAGATTATTCATAAGACTGCCAGGAGACTCGGTACATTTGCTATATGTCGTAAAGACGATCAATAGCATCCTGTCACTTGGAAAATAAGTCGAAACGGGGGTTGTAGTCACACCGAAAGCCAGGACCATAGCGGGGGATTTGTTGTTAGATAAGGAGAAAATTTCCCAAGCCCTTGGGAACAGACGAGTTGAGGGTGATGAGAAGTGGTTAAAGTGCACGACAGGGTAACAATGTCGAATGGGAAGAAGAACTTAATATGCCAGGGATGTCTCGATCGAAGGAGACGTCCTCCCAGAGGTAACCGAAGCTTTCGGTGTGGCGCCGGAGACTATACGCAGGGTCAGAAAGCAGGGATACGCGACAGCCAGCTTCTGTTCGTTTGGCTTTTCAGGCTGGGGGCTTAAAGGACACGCCTTAAGGCTGTAGGAGTTCTAGGGGCCCACCTGGAGGTAGAAATATCCTCCTCCCGGCCTCAGTGAGTGCAAATAGTGCTGGACACAAGGATGTAAGGGTACGCTAAGGTGCATCACGGGTCGTTTACACATTGAGATTGTCTTTGCGTTTTTTTTTTTTTCTTTTTCTCATCTATTTACCGCGACACCTACAGAGCAGGTGGTCTCTGGGATGTACATACATTACTAGTAATGCCATCCTATGTAGCCTTTCAGCCACTTAAAGACGTTAAATAATGCAACAACAACAAAAACAACGAGGCTGAGCTGGGGCAAAGAATTTTCGGCCGATCCTTTCTTTAGCAAGACGACAAAATAGCATTATTTGGCCCTCAATCTGCCGAACCTGGTTAGGGGTAGGGCTTGGATGAAAATAATTCGCCTTCCGTCTTTTCGAGGCTGGCAGCGGAGACGATACAGAAGTTCATTCCAAGAGAGTACATCCTAATGCTGATCATGTCATGATATATTATTAATTTCTTCCCAGCCTTCCTCTCCTGATGGAAGAAAAAACAAGTTGAGCCAGGGCCGTCCACTTTTTTTTGGTCCGCGCGAGCCAAGCGGGTTTTATAACAATAATAATTCCATTATTCGATTATTCCTGACCCGAAATTGCTCTAGCGTGAAAACGGGTTGCTGTAAGGAATGGTCAGGCCTTAACGTTAGTGGCCAATTGTTTGTGTTGCATACATAATTATAACGCGGTTTTGTATTAGGGCAGCCCCTAATGGCGCACATACTGCTCTATTCCTTAGAACGTTCCATTAGTATTGTTGCTGTCACGTATGGGTTTCCCTCATTTGGCATTAATTCACTAGCGGAGGGAGCAGATCTAGCAGATGCTAGGTGTCCAAACAAATACATGTTAGTACAAACTGGGATCTTTTCTAGCGCGAACTCAACATCTCTTGAGAAGCGATAGGGTTCGTATTGAAAAGGGAGGGTCTTGAGATATGTGTAGAGAGTATAGAATTATATTATTGTTGAATGGCAGGGCAGGTTGATAAAAATGGAGGAAAAGTGAAAGTTTCGGATTTTGAGCCAAACGGATCTTCCATCTTTTTTTTTTCCACTTATTATTTAGGAAAAAATGGAATTTTTTCCCCATCGGGGAGCCTTGGTCCGCGAAAGCACCTAATCCATTTGACGAAACCCTTTTGGCACCAACCACATTTGGGGTTGTCGAATGAAGGAAGTCGCTTACGAAGCCAGTAGTTGCAGCTTTTGGTCGTACACTTCTTATAGAGAAACCCGACCTTTACCTCGATGAGATGACATGGTTTCTGTGGGATGACTTTGGGGTGTTCCGTTTCTACAAGCACTATCCTCAAGAGCGTACTGATTGACGGATTGGGTTGCCCCGGGGAACCTTTCCGATCCCTGCCCATAACTGCCGATGGCGTATTTTTTGTCTTATGATGTTTACTAATAAGGCACAACTGACTTGACGGTCTTGAATCATTCATAGAATCCCGGGTCCTTCTCCATTTCCAGCAAGGTAAAGGTCGAGTTTCTCGAAGGTATCCGACCAAAGCTGCAGCTGCAACCATTGGCTTCGTAAGGGTTGGGTCACGACCCCCCTCACTTGGCGATCCATACATGTATCATACATGTATGGTATCAAAAGTGCGAAGGTTTCGCCAATGGCGATGGATCGAACATGTAGTAAAAATGGGCTGCGTGGCGATATCCTCACTGTAGAGAGTGGCAACTCTTCGATGAGGCTACGCCTCTGTTTAGAGAGTCTATGTAGAAGCCATACTACTTATGGTATATCCCACGATACAGTGATTATGTTCCTGGAAAAGGACCGAACTTCTGCTAAGTTTTGCCTGTCCGGCACCCCTTTGATCGCTTGCGGAATTCGGACGTTAAGCCGATACACCGTAGCATCTTCTTGACATCGCTGACTTTTGATTTCCAGCTGATCTCTTGCTTTTTGTGAATGCCTTGCACCTTTATTATAGCCATTTTAAATACGTTGCCAGGGAAACACAAGATAATTTGGTTTGGAACAGAAAACGTACAAAGCTTGTAAGATGTTAGATCCAGGAACCTATCATCACCCATTGGCATGATACCATGATAAATGAAAGGAAATTAGTGAGGTATTTAAAAATGATTACACTACACCATAGAGACCTCATCATAAACCAAATTAGATAAGATTGCGACCTAAAATATCTACTTCCAGTGGAAAGCTCAGTCCAGAATCAGAGTCAAAAATGAGATACACTTGAAAGACAAGAGCTGCAGGTCATCATAAACAATGGTAACCGCTATAGAGATAACGCCGGGGCATTGTTTCAAATCCGTCTAGGTCGCGTCTACAACTCGTTTTCTGGACCGAAGTCCCGTTTCCTCGCCGTCATTTTCCTGTGGTTCCTAGAAGGTTTGGGTGTGGTAGAAGCGGACCGAAAAACGTCTCCAAATGCCAAACAATCCATCTTTTGAAGCATATTTTCGATATCGCTCTCGCCGCTCGCAAAACTTCCTTCGAAACGGGAGTTGATCTTCGGGATTGTATGCTTCTTAGTCTTGATTGCTTTGGTCGGAGATTGGTTCATCAGTTCGCGCTCAAAAGAGGTAATCTTGCCTTGAAGCACCTGGTTCTCTCTTTCTAGGTCCTCGATCCTTTCATTGCTTGTGGGACTCGGGTCCTCATAAACTGGCGTAGAAAGCATTTAATTTGAGATCTTTCACGAATAGCGTATAAACGCCAAGAATCAACTTACTCCTGATTTCTCGAGCAACCAACTCGATCTTCCTGTCAAGATGCTCTTCGTTTCGTCCAGCCTGGAACTGTTACGTTAACTCAGCACCGACTTGGGAGAGTAAGTGCTTACCTGCTCATACCAAGCAAGCTGCCATCGTTTTCGCTCTGTTTCCATTCTTTCGTCCATTTCAGCCCAGCATTCTTCTCGGATTTCCTGTTCGATGAATAGACACTTCTCTTCCACAGCTTTCAACTTGAGCTCTGCTTCTGTACGCGCAATCTCCTCCTCTGCAAGCTTCATGGCTAGCGCTTCATAGTCTTCTGTGATACGAGCAATCTCTCTCGCTGCTTCTTCTACGTCTTCACTTGATGCAATGTGTGGTGTCGTCCTTCCACTCATTGGCTGACCCCGTGTGCTTGATGAGCTAGAATGAATTGTGCTTGTAACTGAAGGAATCCTCGGAATAGTGACCTCTCTGGCTAGTGCTGAATAACGCAGAATTTGAGAGGTGGCGTTGAAGTCCCCTAGAGGGTCTGCAGTGACAATCATGACGGATTTCTGAGGCTGTCGATGCTGGGTCTCTGCCTGGTGGTTCGGTGATGGGAAAGAATTGGAAAATAACAACTCCGTGAGTTTACATTGTCTGAAAGGGACAAGGGCGGCCTGATTGATGTCATATGAGTAAGAACTTGATACACAACAAGAATCCGGTTACCTTATTTCCATCTTTGAAATCACTCTGCATCTGCAGGCATTGCCCAAGATACATCAAGCTCTCGTTAATCTTTCCGGCTTCAGCCAGCGTCGCACCGGCAGTCTTCGCATTTCTTGCTCGCTCAGAGCCTGAAAGGGTTGATCAGCTTTATAATAACCGATAACTAGTACACGACGGAACCCACCCGCGAGATCTACTATAGTTAGTGTGTTGCCCATCCATGTCTCTTCACCGAGTCTCTGGCCCTTTATCTTCTTCTTGACTTCTAGACAAAAAAATCCATGACTTCGCGAGCTCACGCTGTTACTTCCGGTCCCAGCTACTCTGCGCTCAAGTAAACCGGTTTCAAGAATCATAAGCGCTTCTTCATAAGTGCTGCAGATGACTTTCCGCAGTCCGGCCACGACTTTGCGGTCAGGGGAGCCTTCAGTCGACTTGAATAGCAGAGGGCGTCGTCGGTCTTTCTGATTGTTGGCTCCCTGCCGTGTTATCACCCCACTTGGTCCTTGATTCGCTGGCGATAAAAGGTCGAAAATACGGTCGTTATAGACCTCGTACATAGAGACGATGACCACACGTTCGGATCTCGAATTATTGTTAAGTGCAAGATGGTTGACATCCGGGTATTGGGGGATACTGTTTAACTTCTGGAGCAAGTAGCGTCTAGGAAAAATCGGTGCAGGCGTAGAATCCTACACATTTTCAGATTTAGCTATTATCAACACAAGACATCCAATACCAGGGAGTGAAGGGAATTTTAAGCGGATTATAAAGGGCTGTTCATTTCTTTGTCTACCTTAGAAAGCAATATTCAAAGCTATTGTACAATAAGTTAGGGTATTAATATTGCCCTGATCCGTAACCCCCAGGGGATCAAAGCTGGTACCAGGGAGTGGGGAACGGCGATACTGTGAAAATGAAATTAGGTCCTACCGTCATGGGAGTTTGAGCTCTCGAGGAGGTCATTGGCGTCTGAGCCCTTGGGCTTCTGCCACGTTCGGAGTATGGATCACCATATATAATGTCCAGGAACGTTTTCGCGAAGAACATCTGCGCTTCTGACGGATCAGATGCGGCTAAGGAAGAAAGGAGACTGATGTCTGGCAAATTCTCCGGACTTCGAATTGAGGTCGATAACGACCGGAAAAGGACATCTAGGGCCAACTGGGTCATTCCACGCTGCGTCCTGGAGCCGAGAATTGTATGACTCTAGAAACTAGGATCAGCAATCTTCTAGATCTCTATGAGTGTCGGCCGCTGCGCACCTTGCCACTTCCCGTTACGCCTAGTGTAGCCACCAGTCCATCCCTACCTTCACTTAGCACGCCTTTGATTAGCGATGGCATTCCCGCCTCTTCAAACACACTGAGCTGCTGCACATCTTCCTCGAAAACCTTAGTGAACGCAAATTTCTCCACCGCACGCTTTCTCGAGTCGTTAGGAGGCTGTAAAGTAATATGAGTTGGTCCGTTAGCGATCGGCTTGAGGCCATAATTATCTTCCTCTGGAGCAAGAGGTGGCTCGACTGTCAAACATCTCTCTGAGGAAAGGACATCCGCGTTGATGGGTGGACGCAGACGAAGATAGACCTGGAATAGCGAGGTCTGATTCTGAGACTGTTTTGAAGGGGGATTCATGCTGATGATGTACTGAATGGCTAATAGTCGTTAGGCACTACTTCAACAGCAAGGCTGGACCGTGAATCAATATAGAAAAGGCTAAAAATTATGATAGTTTACTCATATGATAGGTAGATCACTGATATGTCTCTATCTCTATTTTTTTTGTTTTTGATTTTATGGCAATTTCTAATACCGATTCCCAATCCGGCAAGGGGGAAGTTGCCACGGCAACCTCCAAGACCCTCCCTTCTGGCCCTAAGACCCGAGCCCTAATTAAACTTTTTTGGGCCACGTTTATACTATTGGCTAGGGGGATACATGTATACGAGATAATATCGTAGTCTAGAATTATTTAAGATTGCGCAGCGGAGCGGCGTTTGTTTGCTGCGCCTGGCCTTTTTTCTCTGCCTTCTGGAAAGGTCGATGACCTGCATAGAGGCGTTGAATACGAGAATTTCCGGACGGCGAAGGGGAAGGTGCTGTACGTCTAGACGTCTGCTGAGCCCGCTGGTGCGTGATCATCGGTCGGTGGAGCTTAATTTTTGGTAGGTAGGGCTTCAGCTCGTTTTACTGATACATGTAACTTGATTGGGATGTAAAAAAGACTTATTATTACACTTGATATAGAATCGACGAGGTCTATATATATGATATCATACAACTGCTTAGCAGCGCCGCTGCGCCCAGTGGGGCCCCTGGGGGTGTGTGCCTTGTCGGATTCCCAGGAGGCTCTCTAGTGGTCTCAGATCGGAATGTTATAGGTACCTAATAGTTACCACTGATTCGGACGTCCCCGGGGACCATGTGGCAGTCCATTAGCTCCGCCATCTCTATACGGCCCTATAACCGGCCGGGATGCCGGTCTTGGTAGTAAGTATGCTTCTTTTTTTTTTTAGTATATACACTTGACTTGACTGGTTTATAGTATCCACTAAGGTAAGTATGGAAATCGCTTGACTTCCAATGACATGTCCGTATTTATACGTGTTGATGTCTGCTTTTTGATTCACTTTCCTTGGATGCCATCCTTGGGCTTCTCAACTGCGGGTCCATTCTTATTGCGTCGAAAAACATATAACGACATACTACTCCTTGTTGTCGATAATTAACTTGAAATCTCCTTTTCTTTCTGTTGCAAGATCGTCAGATCTGGCAAGCAAACCAGGGGCGTCAAAAAAAAGAGAGAGAACCTTTTTTTCTTTCTGAAATTTGTATATCATCATCATGCTTGAAATCAGATCGGAATACCGTGAGTTTCCTAGGACTGGCTGGACACAATTAGTGCTAACATCATCAAGAGGAAGGAAGTTACTGGTACTATGCGCCCAACAAAGGCGCCCCGGTAGCGTTTGCAATCCTCTTTGCAATATCTGGTCTTATCCATATATATCAATGCATGTAGGTATCTGAGGCTGCAGTGGTTTCATTCGGGAGCAAAGGCTAACAAGGCGAATCACCTTGTAGCAAATACCGATCTTGGAAGATCACAGGCCTCTTTCCATGGGCAGCATTAATATTTGTGGGCGGCTACGTGACCCGAGCCTTAGGTGCATTTGGGCTCTGGGATAATTTGCCAATCTACATTACCAGTACTGTGCTTCTCCTGGCTGCACCGTAAGTTCTTCGATAACCTTACCGCAGAACGCTAAAGTCCTGATGAAATTGCAGGCCGGTATATGAAGGAGCAAATTATCTCATCCTGGGCAGGATTCTTTACTATATCCCATACCATGCTCCAATTCACCCTGGTCGAGTCTTTACGACGTTCGCAGCAATGGGTATTTTGATTGAAGTCTTTACCGGCAACGGTGCTGCCTTGGTTGCGAATTCCGAGAATTCAGAAGCAGTCCAGAACGCGGGACGGAACCTAATCAAAGCGTCGTTGATCCTTCAGGTAGCGCTCATGGTTGGTTTCGTTGCCGTTGCGTTGAGGTTCCTTCACAGCTGTTCCCGCGCTGGCTTACTTACGGCAAGGGTCAGGCGGCCGCTCTTCGTCTTGCTCGTTAGCTGCACTCTCATCACCATCCGCACGATCTACCGGACGGTCGAGTACTTCACGGCCACGAGTCTCAACATCCTTGACCTTGCGCACATGAGCCCCATCCTTAAGGATGAGTGGTTCTTTTGGGTCTTCGAAGCGACAGTCATGTTCTCGAACTCGATCTTGCTGAACATTTTCCATCCCATGCGGTATCTACCTCGCTCGAATAAGATTTACCTTGCTCCGGATGGTGTGACTGAGGTAGAGGGGCCCGGTTATGATGATGCAAGGCCTTTTCTTCTCACACTCTTTGACCCGTTTGACCTGACTGGGTTGATCCTGCGTAAGAATAGAGATGTAAAGTACTGGGAAGTCAGCGAGCCTACTAAGGTCCAAACTGACAAGGTTTCCTCAGGATTACCAAACCCAGTTTAGAACCTTTAGATCTTGTTCACATTTTGGAGTTCCGTCTGCGCCGAGGTGACATTTGTTTGATACCCGAAACGTTCTTTGATGCTTCCTTTTTTTTTTCGGGTCTCCTCGTTTTATCATGACTATTTTTATCATCCTTCCTCTATTATGTAATGAATATTTTATTATGAAGAACGTTTTAATCATGGACGGTGTTGGTGATATGGATAGACTTTGAATTGAAAAGAAATCTAATAACAAGCCGAATTCGAGTGATTTGAAAACTAGATAGAGTATGACTCTATCATATGCCTATAACAGCGGCGGCGCTTGTCTTATCGGTATAGAAATCAATTTCAAGTCGCTTTTGTAGCACTAGATTCCGTTTAATACAATCAATCATCACATTTATTGTGCAACAGTTATGAGCCCGGACTAACGTCCCGAATAAGTAGTGACATGCATTGGTATTCTATCTCTTGTCTATATTCTTACTACAATTCGCAAAATCTTGCAGCCGCGGAAGATCCCTGTTAAAATCCTTGCAGCCGCGCCATGACGTCCTCTGTCAGTTAGAGATTGTTCCTATGATGGAGTAGTGAGTAGTCTATCGGATTATTACACTCGTGGATGAACTGATTATAAGACCAAAGTTCATACTCTATGTTAGTGGAAGAGCTCTTAATTCCCTGCCCTCACTATCAGTTAGGTGCTTCATGAATCCGGCTGGTACATGGAAGGCTGGACGAAAAAGAAGAGAAGTTCTACCTAGAGTAAAAGCACTCGAGATTATGAGGCAGATGCAAGGTCGTTAGAACGTGCAAAGTGGGAAATAGTAATCACAATGTAGTGGCAACCAAAGAACTAATCGAACGAACAAGGAAGAAAATAAAAAGATTACTACATGACACAGGCGCCCCATGACGCGAATATCCCCGAAAGTAACCCACATTATCTGAGTGCAAAGGTAGTTTTCTTGTTCCCGTTTAAGAATTTTGAAACATAGCAGTCCGGAGATCAATAGTGAGAAGCAATGTTTGACAATTCTGAGTCCGGAGTCACCGAACTGCGCCCGCGTTACAAATGCAAGTATCACGAATGCGGCTCCGCAGCTTCGACCAGACCCACGAAAATCCGAGGAATCCTACTTTCGGCCACGCCTGGGCTTCTCCTTGGGACCTGTATTTTCGGCTTGCTCTGGAGCCTGCTTGCGACTGCGCTTGGGTTTATCTCCGGCGGCGTCGACTTCATCCGTTGGAGCGGGTTTGCGACTTCGTTTAGTGGATCTAGAGGTGAGTTCTTGGGTTTCGGTTGTCTCTGCGACCACTTTGTCATCATCTTGTAACTTCGTAGTTGCCTTAGATGGCTTTTTGGCGGCGGTCTCAACGTTTCTGGTCTTCTCGTTAGTTGCCACAGAAGTCTTTGGAGATCGACCTCGTCTAGCAGGCTTCGAAGGAGTCTCGGAGGCTCCATTAGCAGCCTTCTTACTGCTACGTTCCTTTTTAGGCTTCTTCGCAGAGGGCACATCGGTTTCATCAGCCACGTTTCCACGGCCACGCTTTTTCGGCTTTGGCTGCTCCTCTTCAGCGTTGCTATCCGTGTCCTTTATGCAGGCAATCAGTGATGTAAAAGGGCGTCTGTGGAAAGGGACCACATACTTCTTTCGTTTCTTTTTTCTTCGAAACACGCTGTCGGAACCCCGTCTTGCCAGGGCGGTTCAGTTCAATGTCCTGTGAAACCGGTCTTAGTGGAGTGCTAGGTCGAGTAAGCAGTGAGTTAGATCTTACCCCTCGCCATTCTGAGTCAGATACATGACCCTGCTCCAGAGCCTCGCGGATCTTGGCCTGATTTTCAGGGGACAGATCTTCGTAGCCATCCAACTGAGCGAAATCTTTTTCTCCTCCGCTATCGTCCTCGAGGCTCTCATTAAGATTCGTAATGATCTTAGGCGTCACGCATCCCCTTTATATGATATTAAAGAACAGCCTGGGTGTTTTCAAGGTTTCAAAGTGTGGGGTCATACCAGTGCCTCCAGAAGAAGCTCTGCAAATTGTCGTTGTCAACCCAAGTTCCTAGACGAAGCTCGCCCTTCTCAATCTTGATCTTCCCATCCTTGCATTCCTTGTTTTGACATCCTGCACGACCGCTAGACGCTTCCTCTGTTATAGTTTGTCAGGTCGTGCTCGAAGAGTTGAAATCGAGCCTTTCTCTTAGGAGTAGAAAATACATATCTAGGATCAATTGAGGCAGGAAGAAAAATAGAAAAGGATGATAGCTCAATATCTGGGTTAAAGAGGATTAAGGACAAAGGGCGAAACGAAACAGTATAAAATAGAAGTTACGGGTATATTTTTCATTTCCCAGTTTAGTTTCGCGATGGAACTAATCGGGTATGATCGGGTATGTTGCATACCAATGGCGATATTGAAGAAAGAAAAGCTAAGACAGGGAAAGGGAGTAAAGTAAAAAAGATACAAGAAAGTAAATAAGATTAAGATATTAAACAAGACTTGTTAACTCACCAAGACGATAGGAAGGCATAATCAAACAGTGCTTTGGAGGAGGGGGATGACGCGCGTGTCCCCTTTTTCCGAGGCTGCGTTCGCGCTCAACAGATTGCCGATTTTCTCGTCTGTTATCAAGCCCGCGCTTCCAGCTTCTCTAAAAGAGAGAAGTTGGCGACTTTTCTCTTTTTTTTTTCTCTAGTTTTGTTGATCCTTGTAGCGTGAATCACGGAGAGAACTATTTTCAAAAGCAGAGAATGGCTTTGTTGGTGTTGACGACCTGAGGACCACAAAGAGAGCATCCGAGAGAGTGTGAGGAGGTTGGAGTTGGGCAGTCTTGCCGCGCCTGGCGTCACGCTTTCTTTGCCCACGGAAAACCTGGAAGACCACCTGGGCAAGTTGATCTGTCAGCGGCCCCTAACCCGACAATTAACAAGTAGTGAGAATGATATTATTATTGTTATTCCCGTTATTGGGGTGGAGAACTAACCTGGAATTTATTGAATTATTGTGGATAGGGAGGGGGTTGGTTACCTAAGTAGCTAAGTAGCTCTCAATGTATTTTTGCTTTTTTAGTCCCTACCTGATCTTACATCTGGGTGCATAACATGCTTACCACCAGTACTGGGAAGAAGCGTCCCTGCTCTGTCAGATACTTACATGCTCCTATGCACTGATAGGAAGAAATTTGCCCGAATCTTTGTTCCTGATACCAGTACTACTAGTGCTATTGCAGGAGTTGGAATTGGTGAGAGTATTTAGTGCCATTTATTAAGTGTGTTTGTATATACGACGGACACGCATACGGGTTAGAGAAATCTAGCATTTAGGCCAGCAACGATTAGCTGTTCCGGTAACTGTAACTCCCAAGCCAACCTAAGTTGAACTGTTATTTTGCTCCTCTACTATCGAGAGAATTTTCGAGAGAATTTTCTCCAGGTTGGCGATATGCTTCCGTAGCATCACTACAGCCCCTAGGCTAAGGCGAGTAACGAACGATGAAGCCACGCCCTTGTCGTCCACGGCGGGTTCGTCACAAGTTGAATTATAATGATCGATCATGGCGTTAGCCTCTGAGATGGCCTTTGTTAATAGCTGTGGTCGCTCATCCTCGCTATCCTTATCAACAGGCCCCGGAAAGTAATGCCAGACCAAGACATCTTCAAAGCCAGGCACCGGGTGCTGTAGAGCATATTTGATAAAGCCTCGGGTCATAACAAATGCCTTTTCGGTGTATTGCACTGATTCCATTCGGCTATTTCCTTCCGACGCGAAAGCCTCGAAGCCCGCTTCATCTGAAAAACCAGTTAGACTTCGAAGAAACCGCATAAAGAGCCTTCAACCTACTGTAGAATGGGTCTCTCACTAAGACTAGACCCATGATAGACACTAATATTTGCAGAACAGTAGATCTGGCCGCATTCCAATTCTCATCTGGGTTCTTAGGGGGCCAAGTTCCTAAGATGCTAAGACAAATTTTACCATCCTCATACATGTTCGGATTTATTCTCCCTATACCATCTGTCCAAGAATGGAAATACGATGCAGGCGGGATGTTTGGAAAGTGATCGTCGAAATGAAGATCAATGACGAATGGTGCATATTCGTAGGGGGTGCCTTGTGAGCCAATAATGACAACACGCAGCAGATCGATTCTTGATTCCCACGTTCGGGCAAAGATACCCGGTGGGAGAGAGGATTCAAGGATCTGATGTTCTTTCCGTATCCGGCGAAGGCGCTGTGCATTTGCGAATGACGGAATCTCACGAAGGAAATGGTGGTCGGACGGTGGCGGTGTCTCTTGAATGGCAAAATTAGGAGGACGTGAACATACTTGAATTCCGCTAAGTGCTGGATCTATATCCTTACGGCTAGCATCGGAAGGTTTGTCACTCAAGCATTTGGGCTCCTCTGGCTCGGGAAGCGGGTCTCCTGCCATGTCCAGGTTTACAACGTCAGGAACAGAGCTGCTGCCATCCACAAACTCTTCATCTTCTGTCAACCATAAATCATCATCGGTATCTCCATCCAGCCTTTCGCCACCTTCGTATTCTATTGACTGAATCAAAGCATGGTATTCATGTCGTAAGAAATCGAATTCTTCATCCTCGATTGGAATATTATCGTCCATAGCGTCTTCATCAAGAACCATTAATATCTTTTCAAGAGGGACATGAATATCACGACAAGGTTGAAGCGCTCCTAGTCGAACCGTGATCGTACCATCGATCCCTAAAGATATTATATGTCCAATCCAGTCAACCGGGCTATTGAAAAGGATGTCATTTCGACGGACACTGTGAAGTGGGGGTAAGGTCGTCCGATCAACAGCGATCGAGTTCTTGAACCAATCCGATTTCACGACAACATTTTTGATATGATCAAGATATAAATTAGCCTGCGAAAAACTAAGCGGCGAAACATAACTTAATAAGCAGGGGCCGGCTGCCGTTGACGATGGGCTTCGAGGAACAAAATATAATATTGATTCGTGAACTTTCTCTGGCACCAATAGAACCATTTCACCCCTTGACTTAGCCAAGCCAGGATGAGTGGTAAGCTCATACATGGATACTTCGATGACTTCATCTCCAAGCTTACCCAAGATAGATGAAGGCCTCAAGACATTTCCGTTATGAAGCAGGTCGACTTTAGGGTCTTTGAACCAACGGACAGATGCAATGCGTTCTTGGCTGTTGACTTTCTGGACCACGCCTATTTTCTTCGGACGAAGAATGTCCTTATTTCGTTCGGGGTCAAAGGTATAGGCAAGAATTTCGGGAGCGTTTCGATTAGGGTTTGGTAAAGTCCGAAGTTCGTCTCTCAGACTGACCAGCTCGCCTGGCCAGACCTCATTCTCAAGGCCAAAGAACTTATGCAAAGAAATTGACGTTTCCGTAGTGATAGAAAGATCTTGCCATTGGACCGTAACCTCGGACTTAACGGATACGATTTTGAAGATATTAACATCATGTCCAAAGCTTTGATCCTTGGGAATGCGGTCAAAATCCGGGTACTTAACAGCTCCACTTGCTGGGTCACGGAACCGAACTCTGTCGCCAATTGTGAAATTGGCGCCAGGTTTTATCGCCTTGTCCGGCGAAACCCCTATAGGAAGCTTTCCAGAGTCATAAATTAAGGCCTTCCCTTGCAATCGAGTTGCCCGTAAAACTTCGCTAGTCGTCTCAATAGGAAGACGATTCGCGACGCTGAAGACGTTCGAACAGATCCAATCCACGTGTATGTCAATCGGTGGTGTGGCTAAAACATGCGCTTCCGCGGGATGGCCTTCCGAGAAGGACCCGGAAATCCACTGGCCCCTCCTTATGTTCTGATGTGTTGTTCTGATAAATTGCCCAGGATAAAGGGTATCTGACTGAATCGACAAGTCGGAGCCACCAGAGCCTAAAGACCATGGCGTATAAAATCCGTGATTGTTGGGTAGTGATACAATAGGCTTGGAGCTGAGGGAGAGAGGCAGATCAACGACATAGGGATTTAGTGGCGATACTACTGTTTGGTTTGGTAGTAATAATATCACGTTTCGATCCACTTGTTGAATAATCCCAACTTTGTCGCGGTATATGATATAAGCCCCTTCACAAAATTCATCACATCCGAATATTAACTCTTCCGCCGGGATATTGGGCAGAAGCCGGGGGTGATCCCTTTCGTTTTCGCTGCTGACTTGTTGATCTCCTGACCCGATATGACCCGGCGCATGTTCTGTGAACCGTAATGCTCCGTGCTCTCCAGTGCGGCAATCTACCGGTCTGAAAGCCACAGGTAGAAGTGAGTACTTCACTGATATGCTAATCACTGTACCGCTGACTGTATCCGTCAGATGCCGCTTTACGAGGTGACCGATTTCCAACGACCGATCAAGGAGCTCGATATCGTCTTCATGTACGAGGGAACTTCCTTGAGTAGGCTCTCCCCATGTGACGAAAACATACCCCTTAGCTGGCTGGAACGTAAGTCAGATGTGCTGTCCTGGTTATTGGGTAGGAGTGCTTTACGCACAACTCCGGAATCCAAGAATTTCAGTAGCTCCTTTTCGGGCACAGGAGCATGTGATACGATAAGAATATCATCTAGCGGCTCATGCGTTTCGACCTTGAAGCGGGTGTCAATTTCATAAGGTAAGCTTTATCAGAGGAGCTACTCCGAGCATACATCGTAGAATGTCCTCTGTAACCAGGTCCATCAGCCAGCGTTCCAGGTCGCACATGCCCGTTTTGCTACTTACATCGATGATCCCTACCATCGAAGGATCAGATTTGAGAGCGCAGACATCGTCGCTGTAGAACTAGAAGGTATTGTAAGACAAATTTGGCTCCACAAAGCTATTCCGGCTTGTCTGACCATTCTCTGTGACGGAGCTACCCCAGGTTCCGGAGACGCCATCCTAGTTACCGGTAGCTGAACGTAAAGTAAGAAGATTCGTGGCGGATGAATGAACGGTTCGATATTTTAAAAATCCATCAAGAGGAAAGGGCCATATAGGGACCATCACCGTTGGGGTGGGGGGGAAAATAACAATAATAATAATAAGTGGGCGAGAAATCAGATAACTTATTTATCTTTTGATGATCTACATTATTAACCTTGGGTACTCTCTAACTATGATAATCCTAGTAACAACTCATGAATACCCAATCATATCCATCGTATCGTAAATAAACTGCAAACTCAAAGGATAACAAGGTCCGAACTTGTCTGTAAAGTGGTCTCACTCTCAATAATCACTTGACATTTCGCCTATCTCCAGCTCTACTATGATATCATATTCCAATTTGACATGACGTTATCTCCCATTTCAGGCAATGTCCTGCTAATACTAAAGCACCCCACGACTGCTCTTGTGCATTAGCACAAAGTAATTATTGCTTGGAGCTGGACGCCTTGCAGCGCAACGAAAACAGCCGCACCAAGCGCCCATTACTTTCACCCATTCCTTGGTTATTTATCCTATTGTCTGAACTTTACACTGGCTTCCATGCCAACAAGAGTCTTCTGAGCGGCAAACGACGATGTCTGAACCTATTCCTGAGTCCATTCCCACCAGCGCGGATCCGCGGAGTAAGCGCCCATTGAAACGTCGAGCCCTCACGCCCGTCTCAGAACAGGCAGCGCAGATCGACCACCTCTTCAAGGACCCAGCAAAGGAAATTCGTATTCCTTCCCTGTCGCGACAACGAACCACAGCCTCTCTCCCTCCTCCACCAGAAATCGTCGCAAATGTCCAGGGCTCCTCGGCCGGTGCGGGGTCCGGTGAATTCCACGTCTACAAGGCGAGTCGAAGGCGGGAGTATGAACGTTTAAGACTCATGCAAGAGGAGCTCGAGCGGGAAAAGGCAGACGCAGAATTTGAGAGGACGAGGGCGGATGTGAAACGAAGGGATGAAGAGAAGACGGACAAGAATCGAAAAAAGAGGGAGAAGAGAAAGGCAGCGAAGAACAAAAAGGTCTCAGGGAATGGTAGAGATAACAGAATGCAGCTCGACACCCCGGAAACAAAGACTAAAGCAAGGACCGGCATCCAACCTCAAGAAAACCACAGTTCAATGTTAGAGAGTCCAGAAGAGAACGCCTACGAAGAGCCGGGAGTCATAATTCATGCGGAAGACTGATTGATTGGGCACCAGTGTCTCCACCGGAGGGATCAAAATGTGTGCTTTTCAGAGCCCGAGATGTAATATACCCTGTACCTTTTATTTTATTTTTGACTAGAGATATCCGTACAAACCAGAGGCTGTTTACCCCCTTTCTTTTTTGTTGATCTATTATCTTGTAAGATCCAAGCACTACTCTTCACTAGCAGCATGTCCTCCACCCTGTTGCCTGGTCTTAGCGCTGCAGATATCATCGACTCGCAAAAGGAGACATGCGGCCTTAATGAGAGGTATGGTAAGCATAAATCAACATCGTTTTGCAGAGAAGGTCTTACCTCTATAGCAGTCTTGATGCTCTGTAATTTAACTGCCTCAGGTTCCCAAACGCCGTATTCCTTCATATCGACTAACTCTCCGGTATCGCCATTTACGCCCCACGAGCTATGTCCCTCCACATGTTTAGCTCTCAAGCTGGTTAAGACACGAATAGGACTGCCTCCAGAATTCTGCACAAGGGTCCTAGGGATAACTTCCATGGCATCCGCTACGGCCTTGTACGGCCACTGCTGGACTCCCTCGACAGACTTGGCCAGCTGCCCTAACTGAACAGAGACGGCCATTTCGGTTGCTCCACCACCGGGAGACAGGCGAGGGTGGAAGATTACATTTCTAGCGACAGACATGGCGTCTTGGAGGTTCCGTTCTATTTCGTTCAGGATATCCTTCGAAGGTCCTCGTAGGAGAATGGTGCAAGCTTTAGGAGACTTGCACTTCCTTAGGAAAGTGAAGTACTCGTCGCCGATTTTCTCAATCTCGAACAGGCCACACCTTGTTCCCACGTCCGATTCCTGTAAATCATCCACACGGTTCACGATTGTTGCCCCAGTGGCGCGAGCAATCCGGTTATTATCCATTTTTCTAACGCGGCGTAGAGCGGTCACGTTACCCTTGACCAAAAAATGTTGGGCAAGATCTACGATAGTTAGCTAACGGTAGAAGCCAAGCAGGTTGAAAAAAAATATGCGCACCTGATACGCCCTTCTCGGTAATGACAACATCAGGCTTCAGGGCTAAAATTGCACCACACATGTGTTTCACTTGCTCTTCTTCGATCTCGAGTATTCGATTCCAATCATCTTCCTTGGTGATCTCAATATTCGTTTGAGATTCTCCTTTCTTATACTCCAGAGGGCAGTCAAGGAGGATGATCCTGGGATTCTCTATTCTTCTACGCATCTTCGGGTGCGTGATATCTTTATTAACCATAACCCCGTCGATAACCTCACTGCTCTCGATTTCCCCACCAGGGATCTTCTCGACACGTGCGTAGCGTTTGATATCCACTTCTTTCCTCCCGCCACCAACGTCAAATGAGACCGTCCTGACAGCCTTCAAAGCAAGGCTGCACATGAGCTCGGACCACCTCGAAACGAATTTAGTCCCAATAGATGACTCGATTAGTCTGTACATCGACTTGTTATCATTGACGTCCACCGGCAGTGAGATTTCTTCGACAATTTTGAGAGCATCCGTAAGAGCACGTTTTAACGCCGAGATGATGAGAACGGGGTGAATGTTACGCTCCAGTTGGGGAAGAGCCTGTGCGAGTATCTCTCCAGCTAGAATAGACTGACGCTTAGACTAAGAAAAGGGAAACATGGGACAGCAGCCAGAGAGCATACCCAATACAATGACTGTAGTTGTACCATCCCCAACTTCTTCATCTTGTGTTCTACTCAGCTCAATCATGCTTTTCGCCGCCGGATGGGCAACCTCGATCTCTCTGAGGATAGCGTGTCCATCGTTTGTCAGAACGATACCGCCCATGGGATCCAGGAGCATCTTGAGCATGGCTTTGGGACCGAGACATGATCGGATGATATCTGCGACGCTACGACACGGGTCGTTAGAACTGAGACTTTTACAAGCTTCTGAAAGGTCCGGCTCACGTCTTAGCGGCTGTGATGTTAGATAATTGAGCTTGTCGACCAACCTGCCTATCACCACTCTGAGCATCTATAAAGGAATTAGCCATCGTTCAATTTCCAGCAGAGCGACTGGTACATACTCATTACCAGTACCGGAGCCTGCATGTTGACCGTGTACACTGTTCAGCCAGGGTAGGCGAGACACGAAAGTAACCACACGGTAAAGGACCGGTAGTCTTCGACCTGAGCTTGACTCGCAGAGTCCAAAGATAAAAAGACGTTGAGAGAGATAGCCTGTCCCAGGCTTCTACATATGCAAGGCCTTCGTACTATGTACTAATATACCTAATGTATTCGAATATGTAAGGTTTTGTTGGAGTGTGTTCTGTGCCTGAAAATTAAAATTTAATGCCTTAATATGCATATTATTGTTGATAGCTTCGCGATCATTAATAAATGAGACGCCTCTTTCATTATCCGCTAGGCCTTTTTCGTACTAGTTATGTAAATAGTGTGATACCTTCGTCCAATCCCCCAACTTTCTTTCCCTCTTCAATGCAATATAATAATCGGGTCTCTGGTAAATTTCCTTTCGTTGTTTGGGGGTTCAGATTGTCGGAATGGTGCAAGCTATGATGAAGGAAGACTATCTCAATATATCATGGTATGATGCTCACCTTTCACACTACTTATCTTTAATACTCATCACTTTACCTTGCATTTTCAACTCAACCATCACCACCCTGAGCCCTTCGAATGCTATGGCTAAGGCTCTGCATAGCTGTTATTGAGCACTTTGTGGAAAGGTTGGCAAACTCGGGTTTCTCCCATGGTTTGAGCATCAGATCTGATATGTCGGACAGGAGCAACTCATCTTCCCTACATCGAACTCGTTGAATCCGCACGAATCTAGTTCTGAATAGTGCTCTCTCCTCGGGTATTCTAGTTCAAAGACCCGGGGGAAGAGGGGGTTGAAATTCATAATTCACCTAACTCCAGGCGGCCTAATGATCGAAAAGGCTGACCCCCGGACCGATAGTGCTGGCATTTCGTCGGTCAAACTTCGTGATGGAATTATTGGCACACATTCTAGGATATTCCCAATCCTAATATAGGAGCTCTAACTCCAATTCATAATTCGTACATCATACAGCCGTTTTTAAAGCCATGATAAGTACGCACTACGATCCACGACATACTATGATATGCTGAAGCTATATACCACTAGTCATACGACTATCTAGACTTGGGGATACAGGTAAAGTAACCTCAGTGCATTACATCATGGGTGCCAATAAAATATGTAAAAGGAGAATCCCTGCGCACAAAGGAGTTACCATTTAGGAGGCAAATCCCGGCCAGGATCCTGCAACCAGAAGTTACGGCGGACTTGTGGATCATATATTCTTTGACAGCGAAGGCCGTGCCTTAGATATCTGAAGGTTCGGGCGCGGGTCACATGACCTGCAAGTTGTATATCTGTCCTTTATTCCCCTCCCCAAATTCTTCTTTCTTCCTCTTTCGCTTTGGGTTCTAGTGTCTTAGCTAGCACATTATCATCAATCCTAATATTATGTTATGCTTCAGTCGTACTACGGAGATAAACGCATGGTTTCTTTTTTTTTTTGCCAAGAAAGATAAATTATTAAATACCACTAGACCATAACAAGGTGCACAGTTATTACTTCTTACAATCTAATACAGTAATTTTTTTTTTTCTTTCTATCTTATAAAATTCCGTAATATGGCTCCAGTCCTATTAGGATGCGGGCTGCTTACACATGTGGCTGGTGGGTTCATCCGGGACTAACGTTACCCCACATAATCACGAATGGTCGGCGGGACCGAACTTTAAAAGGCTTACTACGATCAGAAACCTTGGATGAATTTATGAAGATTCTATCTACTATAGACGCCATCTAAATACGGAGAGCCTTAACATAGGCCTCGCTTTAGGTTGGTTGAATGAGATGAATCAATCCGGAAACAAGTATGATAAACATAGCTGGTTGCGGAGTTTTCGTTTTTGCATATCAGAAGCTAGGACAGACCAGCCAACGAGTTGCGAAAGGCCAGCACCTGGCCATGGGAAGAGAAGCAGGAAAAACCTAGCTAGGACCTGTGCTTATATGAAGACTCACCTCAGTCCAAGTATTGAAAGGGCGCGTTGAAAAGGTCAAAATCATCGAAACACACTTAGACTCTACTGAAGCATAACAAAGTACCTGTATGATAGGTAGGTAGTTAGTATGATAGCTCTTGAAAGAGACGCAATCATCACCGATCGGTGACATAAATGGGATACTACTCCCCACATGTGCACAATCGTTGTTCATCCGGCTCCGCTTCTCGACCAGCCGATTCGGAGTTAAGAAGGGATTTATTTGGCCACAGCACCGAAGAAGGAATTTGACTGTTGACTGGCCGGATCCTGCAGCCTAGTGATGCTAGTACTTAGTATGATAGCTTCTTTTTACAGGCTTCACAAAAAGCAGCCTCGCTCCGCGATTTCACTCTAAGACAGCCCAATCTTATGCATCGTTAGAATTTCCAGATGCTGCGTTTTCTCCGCCAGCTTCTATTCTTTCAACACACAGCGAGATCAAAGTTCCCGATGAACCAACCACATTCTGCCCAGTGCAAGATGAGTTCCTCCACCACCGCTGCCCTCTACGCGATAACTGTATCCGTCTCTCCCGTCTCCGCCGTCCCAGAGGATGCAGCGAAGAAGACCCACCATCGTAAAGTTGGCTTTCGGAACCCCTGGGAGTGAGTTTAGCATGATTCTCCTTACCGCAATGGCTGTTAAGGAGTAATCTGGGATAATCCAGTTCCTGGAGAGATCTACAGGTCTTCAAGATAATTTTCGAGTTTGTGGTGTAGGTTCATCCGTTCAATAGCGGCCCTAGCGAATGCTGACGGGTATCTTTCCCTTAGCCGCCGAATATCTGGACAAGCGAATATCCCGGATACCTCTCCCCCAACAGTACCAGTTCAAAAGCCTGATTTTCTCCCCAGTCGTGAGACGTCACAGTTGAGAGCAACATGGCTGGGCCATGCCTGTTATTATGTGGAATTCCCTGGCGGTTTGCGAGTCCTGTTTGATCCCGTCTTCGAGGACCGCTGCTCCCCTTTCTCCTGGGCAGGACCAAAACGCTACACGGAGGCGCCTTGTCAGATCAGCGAAATCCCAATCATTGACGCTGTTGTGATTTCTCATAACCATTACGACCACCTCTCTTCCCCGACGGTGAAAAAGATCTCTCAACAACACCATAACTGTCATTTTTTTGTTCCGCTTGGAAACAAGAAATGGTTCAACGAATTGGGAATTTCTAACGTAACGGAATTGGATTGGTGGGAGGAACGAGACATAACGTTGTCTCCTCATGCTAGTCAAACTGAAGGCGTGAAGCCTGGCGAACCTCCATCTCGGATACCCGATATCGTGGCTCGGATCGGCTGTTTGCCGTGTCAGCACCATAGCGCGAGGGGTCCCTTCGACAGAGAAAAGACTCTCTGGTCATCTTGGAGCGTAGAATCTGGGGGGCGGAAGATCTATTTTGCTGGGTATGTTTCGCGGCTTGTGACATGACATTCCTTGTCGGTCATAGGCTAACATTTCGGTCCTCAAGAGATACCGGCTACAGAGCAGTCCCAAAGCTTCCCAGTGATATTGACGATTATGGCCCAGATCATAATTATCCCGTGTGCCCTGCCTTCAAGCAGGTTGGCGAGTATCGAGGGCCCTTTGACCTAGGTTTAATCCCGATTGGGGCCTACCGACCTCGATGGATGCTGAGTCCGATGCATGCGGACCCTCATGATGCAGTGAATATCTTCAAAGATACAAAATGCAGAAGGGCTCTGGGGATGCATTGGGGAACATGGGTCCTGACTGAAGAGGATGTGTTAGAGCCACCTAAGAAGCTTCGTGAGGCTCTGAAGCGCAATAACCTACCAGAAACGGGTGTGTTTGATGTGTGCAATCTTGGCGAAAGCCGGGAGTTTTGATACACAGAATGGTTAGAAGGCGGCATTCACAATTGAACATACTTCTTTTTTCTCTCTCATAATAGTTATATGTATGTATGTATGAAAATTCTCTCTCTGGGAGATTTTGGATTGAATTGGGTTTCAAGATACTCCGATATTGTCGTTCCCTGTAAGATGTGTTTCCAATTTTGCCATGTGAATGTTTCTCAGCCGAAAAAGGCATTAGTGATTATGGGCATTAAATATGAATAAGTTAATAATAATAACATGGATATTATAGCTTGATACTAATATCCTCCTCTGTTGTCCATAGCTGCCTAGGCATGCCTCCAAATTAATACTACTAATAGCTTACCTACTATTTAGTCTTCGCTGTATGTGAAATCATTGGTGGAAATACGCATATATATCCCAAAACAACTTCCCCGCCGCCGTTCTCTATCTTTCTCTGCTTAGCTTACCATCATTGGTATCCATTAAGTATATACTAGTAGCATACATAATTAGTAATCTTAGTTAGAACTCGGAGTTTTGCACACTGTTGTGACTAGCTGGGAGTGCCGCTGCGTATGACATAATTATAGGCGGTTTCGGAACGGGCCGCTCAGTTATTTCCACTGGATATTCCCGAACTTAGTACGGATAGATCGAAGCCAGTCGGCTCTCGTCAGTTATGATATTATGGGTTATTGACTTGTTTCAGAAGTCAGCATCTCAAACCCTTTCGGCTCGCGCGCTTAGCGTTCTGCATTGATTTTTTCTTTCCTATAAGAAATATGTCGTCAAAAAAATTTTTTTTTCTAATTGGCCCACCTTGACGCTCGGCAAACGAGACTGAGCTGAAACCATTATTAAAATATAAATTAAATGAACAGTTGCAAAAAAGTTGAATCACTTAGTCATACTCTTCTTTAAGGCACTTACACGAGTAAATACAGACAACTTCCCGTTTTCCCCGGAGTTTCCCTGCGGCCTAGGCCTCTACCGACCGCGCCAAATTGAAACCCGCATGCTTCTTTAGTAGTAGTATTATGTGGATGGAATAAGACGGGAGGAAAAATGGTGATAGACATAACTAGTAGCTACGTGATGGCCAATCTTCTTCGGTTTTTCCCGGTTTTTCTCTCACAATTGACCGTGTAAACTGCTTTGGTGATCACTATGAGCTCCGGCGATTACAACAAGGCCCACACAGATGCACTGCTAGCTTTGAACTCTCTCGATCTAACCAATGAAATTTGTGTTAGGTGTTGCGCACAATGCCTAAGCTATTCCTAATATAGTTAAATGTCCACTGAAAATGGTCGTAGTTCAACGCTAAGGCTTTAGCTCAGATTGCCCGTTTGAGTTTGCTGGTGAGATAGCTCTCTAGTCAGGACTTTTGTGTGCTGTAATAGGTTGGATCGACTTGACACAGTACCCCTTCTCCAATAACTCTTAGTTGCATGTTTGTCCTGATACTTCCGGGTTAGAAGAGAAAATACTGGTCAACAGAAAACAGTTTATTCCTCGGAATATATGACAAGTACCGACAAGTGAACGTTAGAATCATGTGGAGACAACAAAACTTACGGAGCTGAGCAAGTTTCATGTGCAGTTGTTGGAGTTTAGAGTGATAAAGCACACCGTAATGGATTTAGGAATATATTTTCCACAACATTCCGTTAAAAAAAGAAGATTGTTGCGAACCGAAACTAATTTTCATTCAGCCTATGGCTGGATACAGCGCCCTGACTTGTCTGGGCTGACAAGACTTAGGTATTTAAATAATCAATTTGGCCTTGACAAAGGGAGACTGTATCTCACCTACGCTGAAACAAACAGGGCGTTGGTCGGGGCTACTATTCTATATACCGTAGCCTGATTCAAGTGAAAACTTGTACAAGCTGTGTTTGGCTGCCTTTTTTGACCTCATTTAGACTCTTGGTTGTCGCACGCAGTGCAAACTAGGCAATAGAGATGGCTACTGAAGATCTAGTGAGAGACCCAGTCGATACCCCGATTTTAGACCTTCCCGTTATACCTCCATCTACCGTGCGTAAGGTTGTGCCTTCGTAAGTACTCTTTCATATGCTAATCCAATCCATGCCCAACTTTATGTTAGTCGCTTATGTTTAATTAACATTAATTGTCTTAAGAGGAAGTGTGGTTCCTGGTGACCATACCTCATTCATGTCTTTGACTCCCGAATCCCCGGAGCCCCAAAGGCCGAAAACTGCCGGGGCGCGGCTCCCATCGGAAGAGAGACTAGTTATACCCCCCGGGGGAGCATCTAGGGGACTTGATACCGTGACCGGTGATTACAAATCTCGGGAAATGCAAACATATCATACATGCCCACACTGCGGAGGGGGGGTACTTTGTTCGCCGGATTATGAGCCAATTCATTCTGCTTGGGACCCTTCGTCGTCGAGCGCGAGTCCCGACATGGATGACGAGCGAAGCCTGAATGAAGACCAGCAGACGCCCAACAATGGCCAGAAAAATCACATAGAAGACCAGCAGGCGCCCAACAACGGCCAGCAAAATCACATAGAAGACCGGCAAGCCCTAACAGGCGACCAGCAAGCCTCAACAGACGGCCAGCAACATGTCACAGATAACAACTTTAACAATGAACCGAAGCGTCTGCCACAAGAGGCGTCGATCATTGCAAATATCCGCCAACGCGTTCAGAAAGTCATCAGCAAGTTGAGCAGGGTTTTTCAGAAAACCGCATGAATAAAGGGGATCAATAGGAAAGAGCCTAAGGAATTTAATGGCCCAGAAGAGAATCAGAACTAACATTCGAGGAGATTATTGGCCGGATATCCAACTGCAAATAAATATGCTAGATATTCCATATGTTTATCATACATTACGTAGTACTAATTACTAATCGCTTTCTCCCTATCATTCGCTCCCGTTGGAATGAATTCGTATGATGTTGACCATACCTACATATATAAATCTATTAACTTTATGAAGGCAAGAGATAGGAAGAATCCATGGATTCGATGCCTCTCTATTATCCTATCATATATGTAGGAAATAGACGCTGGAAGACCTCGACCCCTAAAAGGAACATAAGGAAGACAAAGAAATGAGTGGCATACCTAATATACGGCGTAGGAAGGTGGCGTTGTACCTACTATTACTAATAAGTAGGAACTCGTTAATTTGTGTCAGATTTAGCATTCGAATAAATTTCTCATGACGTTGCAACGGAAGTGACTTTGTGAATCCATCCGCAGGCATCTGAGATGAGGGTCCGTCGAATTCGTACATGACGGTTCTGCACTTCTTGACGAAGCCAATGATTACGAACATCCACATGCTTAGGTTGACTATTTTAAAAAAAAAAGTAGGCTGTTCTAGCTCCAGAATTCGTACGGTTTGTCGATCGTCACATAATATTGGCGTATCGCTGGTCGCGTCCTCCCAAGTCTAAGGTGATATTCACGAATAGGCATCTCCACCACCTAGTAGTAACCTTTATAATTAGTCGTGTGGCTCAAGGCAATGGTTTCATAAAATGCTTAGAGAACTTGTTGGCAGCGTACGCGACATCGAGTGATGCAGCTGCGGCTTATCATAAGTATTTACCGTACATAGGCCATTTCTGGAACAATGCATTGATTCCTGTAAGGTAGGAATCTCGAGTTTATGAAGAGACTCCATTATAGGAACAAAACTGGAAGTACTATATATTAATATATTAATAGTAGTGATATTTTCTCCCTTATAAATAATTTACTAGGTATACAATGTTATTCCTATTCCGATGTACTTAGTCTGACTGGAAGTCTTGCTACATAGCCTCTCCGCCTCGCTCCTAGATAACATCATTTCACACGCTTCAGCCGTGCTCGAGCCCCTAGAGGAAGGGAGCACCGTTAGCCCGCGAAGCCAAAGGGTCTGCTATCCTATCCCTCACCGATGATGATACTCTGCTTAAAAAATGCTTTTTCTACCTTTTTTTCCAGCTTATATGCGTCTAGCACGTCCGTAAGAATGTGGTAAATGAAACGTGGAGGATGAATACCTCCAATGAGAACAACGAAGATAACAGGGAAAAGAGAAAGAACTTCCTCACCAACTAGAGCCTTATAAATAGCAAGTAGTCAGAAAAAGGCAGTTATATCATGATCGGACCATGATAGATTGCTAATATTCAAATATTAGCTCATCTACCGGCAGACAGAGGAAGCATTCGAGCAAGCCTATCACCGGCTAAAGGAGCGCTGCGCAGACCAAGAGACTGCCTGAGTACTTCGATGAACACAAGTACCCAAACCGTCGTGAATTCGTCGAAGAGTTTACCTCCCAAGTATACCCACTTCGGCCATATAGCCACATCAAGAGGAGAGCAGGGTCATTATCACTTCAAACAGTTCCTTCTTGGTAATCGCCATGACCTCCTTGACCTCAAGGACAAGTGGGAGGTTATGAAAAGTGTCGATAAGGTCAACCACACGACAAACCTCGCTCACCAGCGCTCTCGGCCTGCACATGAAATATAAGCAAAGCACTAAGGTGAGTGGGTTGAAACTAACCTTAATGACTACATCACTCTAACGGGAATGAGGCTCCCTATACAGCAGCTTTACCTATTCAGGGCATCCCTTACTATCTTGAAAAGTTTGAATCGTAAAGTTACCAAGCACAATTGGCATTTTCGAACGCCGGGTAGGTTCTATCCTAGATGGTGAAGCAGCTGAGACGCTCCCGCTTCCACACCCTCTGCCACAGCGACAGATCTTTTGCGCACTATGTTGTTAGAGCACACGGTGGACCACGCAAAGATTTCTCCACCGGGCGGGATCCTTCGGCATTCGAGATTGCCACTGGTACTCAAGCACACAGACCAGGCCGCTTTGGCGGAGAGTCCTTTCTGGTAAGCCTAGTCACTCAATTAAGCATTGTCCAGCTTGCTGACGTCACAGGCGCCCAATTCGCCTCAGGTATAACTCAGATGACGGCGATAGGTATGAGCGGCTCGCAGACCGCTCAGCCGGCTACCTTGCAAGAAGTTACTCAGTATGCTGCTTAGCATACTGCTCGAGCGGACCCATCGTCGAGGAGGCACGGGGGGCCGGGGGGATTCGGGGAACAAGCAGCTGTACGCGAAAGATGATACGAATTGGTATTGAGGCACCGATGGCTCTCAACATGATTAGTAGAATGGTTGTTGAACCAAAGTGACATGACCGGGATTAGCAGGATATCCGCACAATAGCTAGTAGATGAATAAAGAGCTACAGCTTCACTTAGAATGAACACAGGAGAACTTTATTCCACGGGATTGTACGAATATCACCATCTTCATTAGAGCATCAAATGATCAGTTGCAACAAAGTCGAGTCGCTTACTCACACGGTAAACACAACTTGCCTCGGAGTTCTCATGATTCCTGCGGCCTCTACCGATTTCGCCAAATTAAGACGACTGGTTTGGAAATCGTTGCGCTTATTTCCCAATGAATCCTTAATACTACTATATACTAATCATGCGGACGGAAGTGTAACTAGCATATTCTAAGATCTTAGAATCAATTCCTGTTATTTCATATTTCCCAAGGGCCCATCACTTATCGTAAAGAATCTGGCAATTTCGGGTTATTAAATGGATGTTGAAACAATTCAGTACCTTTAATATCAAAATATAAGTTAGAATACTTCAAAGGTATTCGGCGTTTTCCAAACCTGTTTCTCGAAAGCAGGTTAGAAGGTACTGGGCATGAGCGAAGTCGCATTTATACAGCGTACAATGCGTTCATTGTATAATCCTTACAAAGAAACTCGGGCCGTAAAAACCTATTGATACTAGTATTTAGTTGGTTGGTAGTTATCTCAGCAGCTAAATGCAGTGGCAGCGAAACGTTTGAAAGCATCTTGTTAATCTTGTTAATCCTACAAGCAGGAAAGGAGAATATAAAATTGGTGTTAAGTGCTGCGCATTACACTTTAGCTATCCCTAATATAGTCAAGTCTCCACTAAAAATGAATGTAGCGCGGCATCAAACTTTTAGCTCAGATCGCTCGCTGAGATAACTCCAGAGATGCAACTAACTTATAGCCGGGGCCTTTGTGTTCTGTGATTCTTAATACGGTACCTTCTCCAATAATCCTTTGTTTGTCCTGATACTTCTGGGTTAGAAGAGAAATACTAACCAACCAAAAACAGCTTATTCTTCGGAATGTCGCTGTATGACAAGTACCAACGAGTAAACATTGGAATCACATATGTACATGTTGGCTCAAGACAACAGAGCTTATGGAGCTGAGCAAGTTTCATGTGCAGCTGTTGGAGTTTAGATTAATAATAAAGCACAGATTCTTTGTTTTATCATAATGGATTCAGGAATAAATTTTCCACAATGTTCCGTTAGAAAAAGAATATTTTGTTAATCCAAAACGGATTCCCGTTCAGAATACAGTCTCCAGAAAGCGTCCCGACTCGTTTGGACTGACAAGGCTTAGGTATTTAAATAATCGTTTAACCTTATCAGAGAAAGACTGTGTCTCACCTACGCTAAAGCAAACAGGCGTTGGTCCCGACTACTATTCTATATACCGCCGTTTGATTCAAGTGAAAACTCGTGCGAGCTGTGTTGGCTGCCTTTTTTGATCTCTTTTAGACGCTCAGTTGTCGCGTGCGGTGCAAAATATACGATAGAGATGGGTTCCACAAATCTAGCGAGAGACTCGTTCGATAGCATGATTTCAGCCTTTCCTACCATACCTTCCGGTAATCAATCTACCATGCGTAGACCTGTGCCTTCGTGAGTACTCTTTCATATGCTAACCAGTCCATATATTATTGCATGTTAGTCGTTTAAGTTTAACTAACATCAATCGTCTTAAGAGAAAGTGTAGTTCCTGATGACTGTACCTCGCTTGGATCTTCGGCTCCCAAATCCCCGGAACTTGAGAGACCAAAAACTACCGGAATGCGGGCCTCATTAGAACAGAAACCAGTTATTCCCCCTAGGGCTTCATCTAGACGACTTAATGCCGTGACCGGTACAATCCGACCTCAACATCCTAAATCTCAGGGAACGCAAGTAAATCATACACGCCCCGACCAGAAAGTCCCAACAGACGACCAGCAGCCCCCCATAGACAACCAGCAACATGTCACAGACGACAAGAGACCGAAGCGCCCTTCAGAAGGAGCATCAATCATTGCAAGTATCCGCCAACGCGTTCGGAAAGGTGTCAGCAAGTTGAGCAGGGTTTTTCGGAGCAATGCAGGAATAACGGAGAGCGCCGGGAAAGAGCAATGAGAAATAATATCCCGATTAATAGCTCAGAGGAGGACGGTACTAACATGGAGATTATTGGCTGAATATCCAACCGGGGATAGATATACAGTATTTTTATCATATAGTAATTACTAATTACTAATCACTAACCGCTTTCTATGATACCTATCATTATCATTCGCTCGTGTTGGAATGAATTTGTATAAAGTACATGCTGTCCATACCTATATATAGTTAGTAGCGACTAACTTGATGAAGACGGGAAGAACCTATGGACTCGATTCCCATCCACCATCCAAGGAAATACTAGATGCAGGAAGACCTTAACTCCTAATAGAAAAGACATGGGGAAGACAAAGAAATAAGTAGCATACCCAAACAAAGGAAATACTATGTAGGATACAGGCGCTTAGGAAGGTACAGGTGGTAGGAACTCTTCGTGTCCTAATTAGGTTGACAATATGCGCACGCAGTATAAAGCATAGAATATAGCTAGGCTTGGTACCTACTTGTATGTGCTAGAGACGACTATGTGTATAATACCATAGGTACCGACTCATAGCCAGCTCGTAAAAATCAAGCCATCATCTACTATCCGCTGCATAAGCTCCATTAGAGACGTAACCTTGCTGTTCGATGGGCGTCCCTTAAGAAGGGAGGGCTCTGCCGATTGACGCCACCCTGACGAATGACTACGAGAACAACGATTCTATCGAAGCGCGACTGGAGTAGTCTCGATCATCGAACTCCGTATCGGTCTGGCCATAGCTTCGAGTTGAACCAACGCCTTGGGGTAGTTACCATGGATGTTTTTCATCGACTACTTTTCGGGTAGACACGCTTATAGGATTAATCCCGTAGATACTATTCTATTCGTCGCAATTGGCACCGTGTAAGGTCGACAGGATCTTCAACTTCACTAGCAGAGACAAAAGAATCGCTACGGACCTCTTTGATCTGGGATGTTCAGTACTATGTGCTGCATAATATCTACCCGTTAAATCCACCCGGACCACAGGATCTGATCTGCCGGTAATATTAGATCCTGCATGTTCGCCGATATACGCAGAGAAATGAAGTGCCAATTGAATATATAAGGCCTTCCTGTGGCAGTGCCGGGTGCTTCCATCTACGGAGCAGTGTCTGTTCAGTATTAACAAGTAACAAGTTATTTAGAACAGGGATTTGGTACGTCGCAAAAAATCGAAAACAGTCTGTACGTGTACATAGGCAAGTAGAAATCTACATCCAGCCTGAGAGCAGAAACCGAACTCCTTAAAGACAATACTCCCCGTTACAACAAATGCTGAAATGAGTTACAGCCGTAGACATGGAAGCACCCGGGTGGGGTGGCCCGGCCGAATGGCTGCTATCCCGGTCCTCGAGAGCATGCACGTTTAGATATGACGGGACATACTATTCATTAATATCAGAAGTAGTGCTTTGAAGGCAGCTTGCTAATTTCTTTATAGGATTACTACTTACCGTCCACGTATACTGCAAACCCGGTTTAGGTTGCTGCTGTCATCCTGCTGTTATTTCCGACGGCAGAAAAGAACTACGTCACAAATAGCGCTGCCCTGATTGAAGAAGGTATGTATGTAGGTATGAGGGTGGGCCCCGGCTGTATGATGATCATACCTATGAAAATGTCACCCAGACCAGTCCCAAAAGAATCGCCATAAGCTTAGTTAGGAATTCCCTAATGGCTTCAGTACTTTGTACAACCCATTGATCAACTCCACGGTTGGTCCCGATTCTCCAAGTTCCTCCTATATGATAGTAACCGTTTGACTTGAAGGATCGTCGTTACTAGTATCTACCAGTCCGTCACATTACCCTTAAGGATGCCTAGTCTTCAGGCATGATTCAGTTCTGCTCCATCATTACCTAATTCCTTCCTATCCATCCGTCCAGTCCTAAAAGTCTTACCCATAGTCCTAGCATAGCATCGTCTCCCAATCATCGGCATTGAATCAAGTGGCATCAAATTAGTAAGTTGCATCGGATCAGTTCGGAGGATTCGGTCTTTGGTCGGCATCAATTCACACAGGCCTAAAGATATCTATCTCATCGTCAGTCGGCCGCATCCGGTCGGTCCAGTCAGTTCGATTAAGTGGCCAAATCTAGTTTTTGCTTATCTATCCGCATTCAAATCTATCGTTTCGGTATTGCATCTTATCCACACGGGCTCAGGGGTTTTCTCGCGCAGTTCGAACTGGCTCAGGATGGTGGCGTTATGAGGATCAGGTTCGTTCGCGCTCACCCAGTAGTCGGGCCGAAGGGTCGCGACGTATGATAGGTAGGTTCTGTCTTGCCGGTTATCCTACCTGTGGTTGGTTAATGCTATGATTGCCTAGGGCACCGATGCCGAGGCTGGAATAGGATAGGCTATTGGCCTTGAGCCGGATTATGTAATTACCTATGGCTGCCAACTAAGCGATCTGCTGGGCCACGTGACCCGCACCCGAGCTAATACGGAATAATGGACTCTAAGACACGTGACATATCTTTATTTTGCCAAGAAATATGAGTCCAACAACGGCTTATCATATCAGGAGCCTGAGACTACTTGAGACGTTTGGACGGTGGCCGCAACCATTTCCAAAGCAGTATATGTATGATACTTATTCTAGTGACAGTATGATTCAAAATATATGTGTATGCACCTATCATGGTCTTCTATAATATAAAATCATAGTTTTATATTGGTAAAGAAGAAAAAGTCCGACGGTAATTTAGAATTCCGATTTTCTTCATTTGATCTTCGACGAAAGAGTGATGCGACACAACGTCTAGCTGTATGGAGCCAGATGGATTAACTAAGGCGCAGGGGACACCCTCGGGTGACCTGGTCTTTCCCCAGAAGAAAGAAACAATCTCGTCAGTTGTCCTGCCGCCTGGTGGTGAGGGTGGAATTTTCTCACAACTCTCCAACAACCCATTATTCACCGCAGTACGATACCTTCTATCTCAGTGTGACATTTTATTACAGCGGCTGATTGCACTCAATGGTCTAGGGATTTGGTTTGGCTGGCCTAGGAGCGGCTCTTGGCCTCGCCCAGAAAGGCTTGCGACACGGTGCTATCCTCCTCCGAAGAAGACTTTTGGTTGACGTTGAGATCAATATTAAGGATGACTCGTATGTTTGGTTTCTACAATGGATGACCCTCTATCAACAATCACAATCAAATGGAGTTCGCGCAGCCGCGAGGAATAGAGGCCAAACTCCAAAGGCGGGATATATCGAGTCTTTACTCCGAAGGTTGACGCCCAGCATGCGTCACCTATCGATTCAGACACAGAAGGTCGAGCATGCGAACGGAGCCATACACACGCATTTTACGCTTATACCGGGACCCGGAAGGCATGTTTTGCGCTACAAAAATGCGTTCATTTTCGTTAATCGGGTCCGTGAATCTAAATCCCAGGACCTACAAACCGGCCGACCTTGGGAAACAGTCACGCTTACCACTCTCTACGTGCACCGCCACATATTCGAGGATCTCTTCTCTGAAGCGCACGCAATCGCAACCAAATTGCATGAGGGTAAAACATCCATCTACAATAGCTGGGGCACTGAATGGCGACAGTTCGGACAACCAAGACGGAAACGTCCCCTTGACTCCGTGATCTTGGATAATGGCATCAAGGAACGCATCGTCGGGGATGTCAAAGATTTCCTCGCTAGCGGCATGTGGTACTACGAGCGTGGGATCCCGTACCGGCGGGGATACCTTCTTTATGGCCCCCCAGGAAGCGGTAAGAGCTCGTTCATCCAGGCTTTGGCTGGAGAGCTCAATTACGACATTGCAATCTTGAACTTGAGCGAACGGGGCCTCACCGATGACCGACTGAATCACCTCCTAACAATTGTCCCTAGTCGGACGCTTGTCTTACTCGAAGATGTGGACGCCGCCTTCGCGAATCGGAGGATACAGGCAAATGCAGATGGGTATCAGGGAGCGAACGTCACATTCTCCGGTCTTTTGAACGCCCTCGACGGCGTCGCCAGTGCCGAAGAACGGATTATCTTTCTGACCACGAACCATGTTGGTCGGCTCGATGAGGCGCTCATCCGACCAGGGCGTGTTGACATGACGGTCCGGCTGGGAGAAGCCACCCGGTACCAGGTTGCTTGCCTGTGGGACCGTTTTTATGGCGAATTTGATCCCAATGGAATCCATCGGGAGTCTTTTCTAGATCGACTTCATGAACTTGGACTTATCGCGGACCAGCATGGTCACAAGCCTGATCAGTCCCCAACAACCAGCACTGCCGCGCTGCAAGGGCTTTTTCTGTATAATAAGGCTAATGTGGATGGTGCCATCGCTATGGCAGGTGATCTGTTGCAGTCTGTATATGAGCAACAGTAAAGAATGCATCGGGGCTCACGGAAACGAAAACTGAAAACCACGTACAGTATACGTATACGGATATCATACTATTATGTAGACTTTTTATTGATACCTCACAGCTGTCTGCGGTGTAAAGTATCATTGGTATAGGGATTTCACGATCTCCTTTACTTCTCCCCAAACCCTTCTTATGGTTAATATTGGTCATCGTCGAAGATGGGGACCTAAATTCCAATAATCCCTCGAAGATTACTCTGATTATCGGATAGAATTGCTTGAAAACAACTACATACCATATCATCCACAAGAAAGTGATCCGTCACGTCATGCCACTTTTTGATCCGCAAGGGTCATTCGTCAGAACACCAGCTCGTCACATAGACATCTCTTATCGAGCTCATGATTGGACGAGTCTCAAATTAACATATCATAGTAGTAGGGCTGTGACTAATCGACTCAGATCCTCCTATATCGTATGATTAGTCTCAGTCCTCTGACCCTAACGCATCTGTATACCATACATTACTTATTTCGGTTGTTACTTCCTGCTCGTAGTTACTAGTAACTGCTTGTCTACTTTTCTCTACAGAAACACTAACCATCTGAGATGATTCAAGTCTACCGAAGAGACCACTATCATAGAATATACGACAGTAACTAACTAACTCACATAGGTATCAAGGAAAAGCTATCACATCATAGCTGCATTCTAATCATGGTTGACATGCAGATTCTAACCTAGTTAAGAATCAGCTTCTAGCGCAGAACCAACCACGCAGCAAGCTCTAAGCGCCCTCGTTGGGTAGTTGGGCGGCCCACAGGCGCTGAATGAACTCAACTATTCGGGAGCACGCGGCCCGCCTGCATGCACAGTTAAACCACAGATTGCTTCGCGCCAATCTCGACCTCTGAGAGAAGGCCTGACGGTGGGGGTGGCGGGCCCACTATTGGCTTCAGGGTTCAAGATGGTTATGAGCATGGCAGGGGTATTTTCACACGGTAAAGTGCAACAATGTAAATATAATATGGGCGGGATACTCCAGATTACATCGCCTGGATCCCTTCCCTTCCCCCACTTCGATGTCAGCTACCCTTCGAGAACCGTTTTGATTTCTTTTCTAGCCAGCTGTGCTGGCTCACGTCGTCTATCTTTCTTTGTCTTCCGGCCTGGGTTGATCCCTCAATAGCCATATCATCTGATATTCTTTATATTTGTTTCACTCTAAGCGCAGGACGTACCTTCGAAATTATCTTATCCTTATTTCTTATACCACGCTAGAGCAGGCCTCTTGTCTTTCTCTTTCTATCTTCATCGAATACTTAGTATTAATATATTATTCCCTTCAGCGTGAACGACATGGCAGGGACAGGCAAATTCCAATTGTTTCCCGCGCCCCCTGGGAAGAGCAAGAATACTAGAAATCTTGCTCCCACGAACGAGAAACGGGCTTTAGTACCCAGGTTACTCAGTCCCGTGCCCTTGGAAAATCCGAAATCCAGCTCCAACACGGAGGCACTGCTTGTCCAGATTATCGAAGATACTAAGGCTATCCAACGCGAATTCCAAACCAGCGTCCCCATTATGCATGGTCCCAGCATTTCTAAGCCAATTGAGAACAACCAGAGCGCTGGCAGCAATGGCTACGAAGCGGATTCGCCAATTCCTCACTCAATGCAGTCCAGTTCACCCGACTCTGTTAGCGTCAATACTGCGACGCCACAGCAGACAGGATCTTCTCAGTCGTCAACACCGGCGCCATTTGAGTCCCCTGTCATAGCTATGAAGTCGATGTTCCCTCGTTACAATCACAATCGCCCTCTCAGCCAACAGGAATATTATCCCCAGACTACGGACCCAAGTGCACTTCCTCGACAAAAAGCCTATTACGATGCAGAGAAACCCACAAGTCGTGGATGGGTCGAATCAGACGTCGCCTTTGCCCCGAAAACAGCACCAGCCAGTATCTTGGAGTTTCCAGGGGATGCTCTCAGTCCCCAAGAGGTCCGGTATCCATCTTCAGAGGAGCTGGAAATTCTGTGGGAAGCCGCGAATGGGCAGAAGTTACCACACTCTCTAAAAACCTTCGGTCTGCAAATGACACGGTAAGTGCAAAGCCGATTCCAATTTGCCAGGCTAATCTGATTTCCCTTGTCTTTAAGCACCGACCTGGCAACGTTCACGTTTGGGAATCCCCAGCTACCGTTCTACACTATGCAGACATTCTCTACCAGTGAAATTAGGATAATGAGAACTCATCCGCGTAAGCCAGGTAGCAGAATACATGTTATGACTCTTAAGCTCGAGGACTGGGATCGCCGTCGACCGCCCAACGATGGGCTGGTTACAGTTATTTTCTCTAAGTTAGCAGCTATGTTGGCAGCCGACCAAGCCGCAGAACTGACGAGAAAGCATTTTCTTGCACCAACTGAGGCTGTAGAAGTCGAGACAAATGCGGTGAAACGTGCTGCTGCGCAGGAGTCTTGTCGTCTTATTTGGAACTCCAGAGAGAGTCGATATGAACTGCAACACCCGTCCCTTTTGAAGCAGCATACTCCAAGCATACCGAGCGAAGATGGAAACCCTCTATCTCGTATCCAGACCCAAGATCCCGGGATTTTACATATCATGGTTTACAAGCCGTCAGTTGCCCACTCGGGCCATCTACACCAACCACCAACTATTCTCGTCACCAGGCCACTCCACCCAAATGATTTGGAAGCTGTTAATTCCGCTGCCACGCCCCGGACATCGACCCTCCCACTTACGGATAATGATGAAGTCCTCGCATCGCTTGATCTCAGCACGATGTCTCTGTCCATCTCTGCTGGGATGATCAGCGCAACAATTCCTTCCCTGTATGCCATCGACTCTCTTATCGCAGCCATCCTTGCTGTGGCGGTTTCCGACGTGGCAACGAACTCCACTCTCTCGGGGATGGAGTTCTGCGCTTCGCATGACACACCCTCTCCACGTCTTATTTACGGTCGAAATTCTATAGCTACGACAGTCCAGACACCGCGTTTCACGGGGAGATTGGTTACGACAATAGCCGAACGTGAAGACGCCGAAGAAGAATCAAAGCTGATGTCACAACTCAAATCTTCCGATTCTAATCACAAGGAAGCAGGCACAAAGCGGCCATTCTTTGGATTTTGGGGCCGTTCTAAGTCGAAGACGAAACAAATAGTTATTGATGAAATCGACCTAGAGAGATACGGCCGCTACGGGGAGGGCTCGTCACGTGCTGGCCAGAAATTGCCATCCCTCATCCGTGTTATCCTACACTTGATGGTGTGGGGTCTGGAATTTGTTGTTGGCTTTCTTTCACTTGGTGTAAAGTTCCTAGCTTGGCTGTTGGTGAATGTGACCAGATGTGTGACGAGTGATAAGTTCTGAGGTTTGAAAGATTCCCTATTCGGATAGGATTCTGCTATGTTAGATATACATATCCATGCTCATAGACGTGGTTTACGGAAACTAATGTTTGATGGAATGTATAGCAAAAGCCGAAGTGCCACCTGGTAATGATTAATTACTATAATCATGTGCTTACTGTTTCCCTTCCATCCCCTCCTATTATTTCCCCTTATTATTTGCCTTTTGTTTGATATTCTAAGCGAAAGGCACGTGCTGAGTGCTCTTCAGCTATACAAACGAAACGTCTTCGGAGCATTACATGTATGATAAAAGATTAATGTAACTTAAGTACTATACTTTAAAACATTCAGAGAGCGTTTTGCATGAGAAAGAAAACAAAACTCAATCCATGACAAATGGGCAAAATTAAGTACTAGTATTGATGATATGTAATGTGAGTAATGTATATATTATGGGTAGGAAAGATCTACGCAGATATTTGGCACGGTACCACCACCTCCGCCATTTTTTTATTTGCTTTCTTATTATATACAGATAACTGTGCGCTGGCCTTCGTCATAATGTCTAATATCGTTCGCAGCGGGAAGTGATCGGAGGGGTCACTGATGTCATTCCCTTTCCAACAGGATTAGGCGCTCTTCGAAGGCCTTAGACACACAAAGGTGAGGCATAGTTGATTCACCGTCGCCTCGTTGCCACGTAGTTACCCCTGTACTATTTGGTCTTGGATCGGGTATTGCAACTGTCCATGGAACTTTTATAACGTTTCCGAACCTGCCTCATTATACATATTGTCACGCGGCTCGTCGCCCCGGCAGTACCGTATGGTTAGGACCTGGTAGTCTTGGTTGTAGGCAGTATGCTGCCAATTGGCCAACTGCTTGCCGACCATTAAGCATACCCTGCCCCGACCCCCGGTCTCAGGTAGTTAGGTCTTGGATATTTTGTAATGGCTGCTCAATTCAGAAAGAAAACCAATGAAAGGAGTTAGTGAGCATAATGCCTAGGCAGTTCTACTAGTATTACTATTTCTAGTGTAATGACCCAATCCCGAAGCATAGTCCTGGATTGATGATACTAGCTACAAGGTGGTCTAGATAGAGGAATCTAAAGGTAGGGAAAAGAAAGGAAAGAGGAAAATAGAATATAGAAGGGAACATAGGACAAATATACAACTTGTAATTCATGTGACCGACATCCGAGCCTACGATGTGAAAACTTCTTGATCAAACCTGGAGGAGCCCGAAAGAAGGACTTGAAACAGACAGAAAAGCACATGTAAATAGCACATGTACAGTCGGATACCAGAAGTCATGAGACATTTTGTCACCTGACCCACTAATCCATTTACACCGTGTTTAGACTTTATGATCAAAAATTCTCCTGCCCTCAAATCTCCAGTACACTAGACCTCCCCCGCAGCACTATCTATCGCCTTCAAGACCGCGAAAAACATGAGGAACGCATCGAGATGGGCCCGGGACGACCAGGACGAAAGCCAACCCTCACTAGAAGAGCTAAAAGGGCTTTACTTCGGAATGTGAGCAGCAATCCCCGAGATACGTTCCAGGCATTGTCGTCACCGTCAAAATCGGGGAAACAGCTTCACATCAGTACTGTTCGAC
>JAHQZX020002964.1:0-40612 GCA_019804575.2 Pseudotulostoma volvatum | reverse complement strand
GATCATTGAATTGCGAAAAGAGAGCGGTTCAATTCATTACCCAGACAGCTGTCTTTATCCTATATGCTGGGGTCTACCATGTGAACACTGTCTTCGGAGCCTGATGCGAAAGGGTAAGAAGGGGAATATTTATTTTTCGGCCAATCGACTTGGGGAAAATTCATCCCTGCTGGTTACATGATCGAGACCGCGGTTGCTATGTGCAGGAGCATCCACAGGCTCCGTTCCCTATCCCATTGATTTCGCGAGCAGGCCGGAAGTTATTCGCCGGCGAAAGAATGCTTGAGGGATTACTCATTCTCGCGGTGGAGACGCATCTTCAGTTACTAGACAAGACGCAAATCTTACTGAGCGGATAGCAAAACCATTGTAGCGGGTGGCAAGGAGGATATTCGTGGCTGGGATGACAAGCAACAGGTTCTTTTATAGGTTCTGGTATGCTCAACATAAGAAATAGAATTTCAGGCTTGGTATATTATTTAAAGCCTGGCAACACGGACAGACAGTGAGTAAGTTGACATAGTGGCGATATGTTGCAGCTGACACTAAGGTGTTAGTAGTAACATTTTAGCGGGGTGTCCCTATCCAACTTGGGGGTGTCCCTATCAATTCCCGCTATTGCAAGAAACGCTCTATGCACGTATTTACAATATCCCCACTATGAATATCAGAGAGCTCCAGGCTAGCCAGTTTCCTCCCATTGCGGATGGATCTTATCAATGCCTCTTGCTACCGCCGCGCTGTCTAGAGTATCTTAGAGAATACCGATTACTCCCTCGTATACGGCCGACAGCTGTACCAGTCGACCAGTGTATCGATGTGACCCATCAGTGTTTGCAGCGGCAACAGAGTTACCGCCCGCTATCCCGGCCGAAACCTAAAACGTAAAACGTACTGGTATCGCATTGGGGTACACTGGTGATCATGGCTAAGATACACAGTGCAGCCGATCGTCGGTTTCAGATTTCAGTACGTGCCTTTCTTCATCAAGACGCCCGTTGGCAGCTAGCACACCTACATGTGGGCGGAAATCGGTATGTGGCTCGATGAACCTAGATTCTCTTCTTGAACGAGTTCCGGCATTTACGACTTATAAGCATCTAGCGACGCACGGCTTTGCGCTTGTTGAACGATTGCAAGCTATCGAAGCCACTGCTGATCTTAAATGTCCCAAAGTGGAGGCAGACAGGCTAGGCGACGAGTAGAGAAGAGGAATCGCATAAATGAGGATTCGAGTACTGAAGTGCAGTCCCTTTGAACTGGGTCTAGGGGGTGAAAAAGAGTATTAGGAAGCTGTTCAATGTAGGGACGATAGTTTTACTATCATGATTGTAGGGCGACACGCGGAAAGGCTAGGAGCTGATGCACTGCCCTCCATGCCTTCTTCTCACCTTTAAGGTGACTGTGACCTAACCTTAAACCGCCTGGACCATATACTGCAGCATTGGCCTAGTAGTGTCGTGTTCGGGGTCACAAAATGAGATACAGTTGAATTTGCAGACGCCAGAGACGTAACCAAGCCCTTGTGAGATAGTGAAACCCTCAATTCCCTAGTGCTAGAAGATAGTTATTTTGACCGTACTGGGGTCGGTGACATGGATAAACCACTAAGAAACGCTGACTGGCTTTACATTCAGCTAATAAGCCATTAAGGCTACATGGCCCACTCACATTCAGACTATTTCGGAGTTAGCGCCAATAGTTCTCCCCGAGACTTCGTTTGGTCGCGATTTCGGAACCAATGAATGCTTATGTAGAACTTTCTTTGGCAATCTTCTAAACATCTGACTTCCCGAGTCCCAAGTATATGTTACTAAGTGGAGCGACCCGCCCTTGCTTAGGGCCTTTAATACTTCCCACTCCTAGAGGGTGGAGCAGGCCAATAGAGTTTCCCTGGCGCTAGAACTAACAACGCCATTAAAGGACCTGCGGGCATTGGCGAAAGTATAATCCCATCAACGGATACAAATATTAGCATACATTGTAGTTAGGTCTTTCCAACCTACTATAGTAAAACCCACAGAAAAATATTAAAATAATAAAGTCAAACATCCCTGATACATACACCTTTAATTAATTATTCCTTTTATACTTATTATTATTATATACTTATTATTCTGCTATCCCATCATGCCAGCCAACTTTTCATGCTTGAGTTCTCGACCGAGCCAACGCCTAACGCCGACCAAAGCTTATTATGTATACTCATACCATAGTAACCACGGAAAATAAAGGCAAAAAGGCAAGTAGAAGTTCTTAATGGGTTAACACGTGATTTCCTGGCGTTCTTGGATGTTCCTTCATTGGTCCGAGTAGTTAGTAGGAGCATTCAAGTTCAACACAATACAGCACAATACGGTGACGATGCGATAAGTAATGTGCTGAAAATTTTCTCAGGTGGGTCTGAGGTGACTCTGCACTAAAATCCACTAATGCGGCCGTAAATCCGATAATCACACACTAAATTATACCAAAATCAAATTGTGGGGCCTGTACAGTACCTATACAGGTCTCCATCCGACAAACAGACCTGACAAGGTTCATCCAAGTAGGAAGTATAAAAGCCCTTAGCTCACGCAAAGAGACTCATATCATATGTAGTTGAGTTTTCTAATTTTGTCAATTTTACCATGAGTATTATAGATCATAAATCAGTAAGCTTTTTTCTTAAGCAGAGATGGGCTCCGTCTATAGTTTATTGGGATGCATTTTTAATTGAATCGCTAAGTCCTGTTATAGAGACCTTTCGCGTTGAGCACATCAACTTTTTCATAAATATGGTATTTGACTGGCTTAATTAATATTAACACGCGATTCACCAAATGTCTCTACTACTCTAAACACTCCATCCGATGAATCCTGCATTCCCTCGGCAATCGAAGTTTGGTCTTGATTGGCATCTTGACAGAAAAAGTACATGAAATTTCAATTATTCCCATTACTCCTCAAAGTCGAAGCCTACAGCCAGATTTCATCTATAAAATCTTGCATCACCAAAAGCTTTCGGCTATCGCTTCCATCATCTTCCGGCGGAAAAGGCTACAGGAAGCCTGTCTAGATTTTGAATGTACAAATCGTTCAAGTAGTTTTGTTTGGTTCTGATGTTGAGGCGGTAATATTAGTAGAGGATCGCTAAGTCAATGAGACGCTGAAAAAATGTCATACTGACAGGATGATTCTATGCAATAAGCCGAGATTCAAAGTTATCTCAGTCGTCAAAAATGACAGACATCCAATTCACGTTTCCTACCATGTTGATTACAGAGCTTCTTAGTCTTCCCAGATTTGAGCCTCTCGAAACTTTGCTCATCTCGAGAGGCATCGCACCTTGAGCACCAGAGTTGATTTATTGGAAGATGTGCTAAGTTGTCCATAGATACGATAAGTGACCACAGCCTGAGAAGAATTGGAGAACAAGTTTAACATATATCGATAATCACGAAGATGGGATACAGCGTAAATAGTGAGAAAAAGTTGAACGCGTCGCGTGTGTAAAAGGAGATATAAACAAATAACAAACGGAAAAGTGCGGATCTGAAAAAAACCACGTGATTCGACTTGGGGGGAAGTGGTTCTGGGAAACTCATAGGAAGAGGCAGTCACCTGACGACGTAAATGACTTGAAACCAAAGGCCCCATCCAATGCTGAAGTGCCTGAGGAACAAGAAAAAGCTCCCCTACGATATAATATCCTGACTGTTTCGCTTTGTTTTTCTTTATCCCTACGTACCCATGTTTCTCTTTTTCGGGGACCATTAATGATGAGTACCCAGGAAGTAGAACAAATCCAGTCCATTCCACGCTGCAACGCAGCCTTAGCCACATCCATACGCCTCTATCTTCCATCCCCGATCAAGGGCAGAAAAGGGATGGTGCTAAATGCACCAGTGGATAGACAAGTATATGTACAAAGCGGAATCATCGAGCGCACGAGAAATGGGAGCAAGGCCCGTTGAAACCGACGAAAGCCGCCAATTCCTGACTCCTCCTCACTTGCATCATGAGATAAGGCTAGATGCCGATGTGTCCCGCGCATCTATGAAGACGCCGGAGATTCTTCCCTCGTGAAACCAGAGAAGAGAATAATGGATGCCCAGCCAGAATTACAACAAAAGATGTCAGGAGGTATACATAGTGGATGAAAAGATAGAACGTAAAAAAGGAAAGAAAAAGAAATATATATTTAAGTTGTTACATTGGAATCCCAGACATCCGCCCTTCCAAACCTTTGACTGTTGTGAAGTCTCCCGATTTCATGCCCGAATCCGAACCCCTCCCTAGCACGCCCAATACGCCAGTCATCCCTCCCAGAAAAAGCATGTAACTAGGCTGCACTGAAACGCCATGATTGTTGACTGAAAGGAAAATTATAAGACCGTGATGAGAGGAGAAAACAACCTAGCGGAAAGTACTAATGACGGTCACGGAGGGTATGGACTGCTCCCTCAGTCTATCCGCCTGCTCGGGGAGAAGAAACAAGAAAGGGGAGAGAAGCGTCTCAAGGAGCATCTCTCATTAGGACATCAGGGCTGCCTGAATCTTCTTGTTTCACGCCATCGGTATATGGAGGGACGGCAAGTGGGTCATCTGGCGACGCAAGGATCGTACTCGATTGGGAGGATCGTGACTGCGATTTCTGTGGAGGGAGCATGCACATCGCCTGACCCGGACTCTTTTCCGAAGTAGGAGTGGTCAGAGTACCCCTTCGACTCAGATAGTCTCCCAAACTAAGCTTCTTCTTCACAGGACTGGGGGCGGTGACACTCGACCCAGGTATCTGCACACTTTGTTGAGTCTGGGGGGAGTCAAGATTTAAAGACTGTGAGCATAAAGGAGTCACGGTTCCAGGGGTAGTAGTCAACGGCATTGGCAGTACGGTAGTTGCCGGAGGAAGTTGAACATGAAGACCGGAAGATCGAAATCCGTTGATGCCGCTGCCTGTCACAGGGTTTTTGTGGGCCGCAGTTGAAGGCCAAGGACACGGGACAGGTGATTTTACAACCCTATCGAGAGTGGTGTGGGGGCCTAAATGAAATGAGGGGTTGTTGAGAACACCACCTGGCTCCGGCGGGGGGAACTTTGGAGGAGTCTTTGTAATTTCGGTATGTTCTAGCCCATTGGCGAGGGATTCCCCCACCGCTTTCTCCCCAAGCCCTCCGTTGATATCTGTGGAAGCCGAGGCCGAAGGTATCTTGGTAGTTGCTGCAGAACTAGTAAGGCAGTCCCGCGGCGCCGCGGTCTCATTGAATTTCATGCGATCTTGATGGCATCGTTTCAGGAGTCGTTGTGTCAGCGGAATAAAAAATTGTCCCTGTAATGGCAAAGATTGGAGGGACAAGGATCGGTCGCATACATCATGCTCATCCAAGTCGGTCTGTGTCGTGGCGTCGACATAATGAGGACGCGTCGGCGGTGATGACATTGAAGGTGTATTGGAACCCGACACCTTTTGCGGAGACGTGTGATCCAGGCCAGATGTTAACCCAGGTGACTGACGAAATGGCGGAGATGGAGACTGCCGGATAACCGCCGTATCCAAGTGGAGCGATTTAGCATGAGAGTTTGAGTTGACGAAATAGCTTCCCTGCTTCTGCAACTCAGGGTGTCAGTCAAACCCCGATACATGAGAATTTAAAGAAAACAAGGATGAGATCGAGCCCAAAGGTGAGAACATACGCAGCTGGGGGTGGTCGGAGTGGTTTGCATGGACTGGCCGCTAGTGCGCTTTTTCTTTCGCTGAGTGGCGTGTTGATCATGCTCGAGCTGTTCAAATTTCTTCTCTACGGCGGCGATCTTTCGTCGGTCACGTTCTGAGAGCTCCGGTTCAAAATCATGATTGGAGTTCGGCAAGGAGGGCGTCAAGTCCCGGCTGTGTGTCAGGCCGCGAGCGGAGCCCGATGTCGATCGACTATCGGCCTGATCATCCTCCTCCAGATTCTTCACGCTTTCGCTACCGGCACGCTCATGGGGAGATCGGCCAGAACCAGGTGGCGACACCGTCGGTTTGGTCTTGACCCGTTTCCGTCTCACTTCGGCTTGTTTGGTGGTGGGATGCCGGCGACGGTCAACCCTCGCGAGGAGGCAGCTCTGTGGCGGGTCGCATGCACAACCCCCAAAATGGGCCAGCACGTTGCTGATGCAAATCGGCGCCGCGGCTTGGAAAGCGTCGCCTGATTCCTGTCTCACGAGACCGTTGGACGAGCCAAAGAGCTGCGGGTCGAGATACCACATTGCCGTGATCTCGGAGTCGGGAGGAATGTCCTGGTTGGCCACGAAACAGAAATGGTACTCCACTTCATTGGTAATGAACGTCTTCATAGTCACATTGGGGCGGCAAGAGCGTCGAATGTACCGGAGTAGCGTCCCTTCTTCGCGGCTGTCAATATAAATTGGGAGCTGGGGATGGAAAAAGACAAATGGTTGTGGATGTCGCAGCTCTTGCCACCGGTTGCCGGGGTCGTGGCAATACTTATGGAGACCCCCAATCTTGCCTTTGACCTCGCCTACGATGTCGTCTTTGCGAACCCCGGCTTCGGTCTTGAGGACCTTCCAGGTTGGATGTTTCCCGTCGACCTCTACGCTGCGGTCGGTGATCGACTCCTTGACCAGACGGGGCCATTGTGAGGTATCGAGCGTGTCCAACCGGATGAAAATCTCCTGCACGGGCCGCCCTGGCACGATGCTGGAGAGGACAGCCGGATCCCTGACCCAGGAGGCCAGGTCTGTCGCCAGGTTGAGGTCGACGAATAAACTGCTTTCCATATCTACGTGCCCCGGATCGTGCTCGTAAAGGTGGAGAAACTCACTAGAATAGAGAGGAATTATTGGACCCAATGACTTGGTCGGACTGGCGGGACGATTCGCCGTCGAACTGGATCGCTTGCGTGGGTCAGGCGCCAGCAAAGGAGGCGCGGCCGACACGGAGCTGCTGACCGACGTGGAGGCCTTGTGATGGCTAGATTTCACCTTCTTGGTAGGCGGTTGATCGCGGACACCGGGCTCGCAACGGTAATGAGAGGAGCCGTTGATTGCTTCGGGCTGGTGATCTTTGGGCTTTCTCTTCTGGCTTTTCGTCCCTGATCGCTTTGATTTCCGGTCACCGCCGTCGCTCTGCTCTCGGAGTCGCCGCTGTCGTTCGGTAGCACGTTTGGCGTCCAACGGTCGAGGTTCACAGTCCGTGCAGTTGTGGACTTCGGGCACTTCCCGACCGTGGTAGTAGCACTCGATATGCTGCCAGGTCTCACATCGCTCACAGAAGACCGTATTGCCATCATCATCCTGGAAGGCACAAATGCACTTGATGGTGTATGGCTCATCATCTTCGGGGGAGATGGAGTCTGGAACCGTGCCGAGGGGGGCGGGAGAAGTCAGAGGATGGGCGGCGACCGGATTCGGCTCCGTTGTCGAGTGCGTGATGGCGAGTGAGGAGGTATCTGTCATAATCCGACAGCGTACCTCCTCTCCACACTTTGCTGACGTGAGCGAATCACACACAACCCAATACACGCATGTCCGCCGTTCCCGGACTTTTGGGTGCGCGTCTTCTGCTTTTTGTCACTCGCGCCACTGTACACGTCGCGAGCGCCTGCACTGACAGCTCTGAACCCGTTCTTTGGTGACCAAGAAACCGATCGCGACTATTGAGGAAGATACACCCTGAAACGGGAATGACCACGAGGGATGCTTCCCGTCTCTCAAAACTAGGTAACTTCGAACCCTCTCTGTGATCACCGCACCCATTCAAGAAGCCGTCCCCGTCGTTCACGGTCAGAAGACCCAATGAAGGTGGATCCGTTGATGTGGTGGTAGCCTTTGTCAGGGATTCGATCGGGTGTTGTGTGGTTGCGGTCTGTTGCGAAAGAGTACGAGAATAGCAATGGACGGTCGATGAGAAACTTGAGACGCATGGAGTGTTGAACGGTGAATACGTTGGCGACAGGATCGACGAGAGCCCAGCGACCAGTCGAGGGATGGAAGGCAGCAGGGAACCAGGACCAAAATGAAGATGGGATGAAAGGGAGGGGAAGTTGCCGGATGGGGTGAATGAGAGAAGGGGAGGAAGAACGAAGCGGATAGGTAAGGAAGGCGGCAAATTATCGAGGCCGATGAAAGGAGGAGGTAAGGAAGAAGGAAAGAGGAAGAGTCGGAAATAACGAGTGAGAACGAGAGAGAAATCGAGAAGAGAAAGAGGGAGGAAAAGAAAAAAAGGAAAGGGAGAAAATGAGACGAGAGGGAGAGAGAGGGAGAGAGGGAGAGAAGGGAAAGATACGCGAGACTGAGCCAGGACGAAGGCAATCTGACTAATAAAAAGGTGAGAGGAACGAGAGAACCAGTCAGCGTGCCCCAAGCAGGGAGGGGGTGGAAAAAACGGCGACGGACAACCAGTGACCAGCCAAGACGAAAGAGGTGAGGAACTAGACCCGGGGAGAGAGAAGAGAAGGAAGGAAACGAGGAAATCGAGCAAAATCAAAAAAGATCTATCTCCAAGAATTCACCAGAGTCCAGAGAAGCAGAAGATCGACCCAAATTATTAGAGACTAGGCATCATCAAATTAAAATATGGCTTCCAGAAAAGAGAGCCGCAAAGAATAGAATGATCGAGAGACCGAAAATGGTAATAGTAGCATCGATATATAACTATAAAATAATAAATAAGAAGCGAGAAGAAAAGAAACGAAGAAAGGAAAAAGAAAGACCGGTTCGGTCGGGGATCCTCTAGACGGCGAACGGGGGGCGTTGGCGTGGTTGGTTGAGTAATAATAGGTAGGTAATAATATCACACAAGAATATTCTACATGTAAGGAGGACAACAACGATTTCTCTCTCGAGGTGGAAAAGAAGAACACCATCATCGAAACCACCAAGACTCACTGTGGGTGAAAGCAGTGAAATGGAAAGATAAGATGAAACAAGCCATCCGCTTGGGTGTTTGAAGAATCATCAAAGATGAGTGATGGTGAAGGTGAAATGATGATGATGATAAGATCGGATCGGATCCGGGCAGCGACTTTCCTTTTTTTTTTTGGCTTTCCCAAGTGCGGCTACAAACCCACCTCACTAAACCTAGCTTAGCAAGCGATCCGGAACTCGAACCGGGAAAAGGGCGCAACACCAAAGCCAAAAGCGCAGGGAGTCGCTGACTGGAGACTGGCCGAGAGATGCTCCCTCTATCCCGTATCCGGATGGCGTGCCGTAGATGAGCCCTGTTAGGAGAAGAGAAATAATCATCATAATCTCCATCCATCAGAATGGTTTTTTTTTTTTTTAGTAGATTAACTCCAGACATAAGAAATCAACCTGAAGCAGGAAAAAAAATATAATAAAATCAAATAAACCCCCCCCGAAAAAGGAGTTAGTTATATATACATATATTAAAGGTGAAGAGGAAGATGATGATGTTCTGCTCCTCTAGCCCCGGGCCGCCCACTCATTTATTATTCGTTTTCAAGAAGCCACCACCTGGAGATCGCCAATGTAACCCGACAGATACCTTAGGATCAACCATAACTGGCTTTCCGTCGTATTTATATATATCGATATCTATAGACGCTCAGAAAACAAGAAAAAATCAGCGTTTCAACGGGACTCGAATGTCGAGTGCTCAACGATCATACCAGAGCGGCATTTCGAATCCTGTATAGAAGGATCTAATCTCTTTCAACATAGCCTCATCTTCAAGCTCATCAGAATGTCACCATTCTCCGTGGTGATTGGCTGATGGACACCCGCTTTTAATCCTGGTTCGGACTAGCGGCCGCAGATATCATCATATGACACCTCGATAGCTCCTCTACCTATCATATATAGCTTAACGCTAACGATAACTATCATCTGGACTAAATTGTTTTTTGATATATGATATACGTGCGGTACATAACTATAAACCGCCTGCATGCTGACAATGCGGGGTAATTTACTCTATGACGGCAAGCAGAAGATTATGGTCTGATAGTAAACCGTAGTAAGATATTACTTGCTTTCCAGCTATAACGATAGAGTGTATATATATAATATTGGATATATATATATGATTCACCTGTCATTTCCCACCTGCTTTTCACTACCTATTGTAGTAATGGGTTTCATTATAACGAGATTTCATGTCCCCCCAATCTGTTCTTCTCCCCTCTTTTTCCTTCCCATTCTGATTTGACGCGACCATACCGGCCCATGAATTATCCAACAATGAATCAAGCCATATGGATTTACGGATTTCATTCATGCATATCATAACAGTTAGCAAAAGTATGAGCCATCACCGTTTGTTATTATTATTATTATGGCCCCCCCCGTTACTAGTAAAGTTTCGGGCTAACTGAGTAGGTAGTCAACTTTGGTACCAGTGCTCGCGTGACCGAACAATACTCCCATGATACATAATACCTAATAATACATAAGTATCAGCAACCTCGTTGTCAAAAAGTTTAGCTGTCTTCGACTTCCGATATTCTAGTCTGTTTCCAGGACCTCATGCATCCTACCTTCCAACGGTGTGAACCGTACTTTATCACCTCAGCATTCCCCCCTCCTTCTCTCTCGGGACTGGGGCTTTGCAGGACTCTTCTCATTCGAGGATAAATTCGCCCTCCCCCCCCAAACGAACTATAAGGAAAAAGACGGATCTCTCAAAGGCACTTCGTGATAGAGGTATGTATTACGAATACATATATTACTTCCTGTCCTGTGTATGTATTATATCTAAAGAAGACATTCCATCCCAGTGCCTCCGATGCCTATTTTGAATCCATACCTCATCTGCGATGACAGCCTCCTCGAGCCCCGCTAAGCATGTACCTTGAAAATCGCCCCAATTGGAACGCGCTTACAACCTAGGAAATGCCGTACCAGCCTGTTCAACTTCATTTCTTGGCGGAACGGAATAGTCGCTGAAAAAATATGTAACCTTCTTTCACTTTATGAGACCGTCAGAACTAGAGGCCTAGAGCTGGATCACTTGTGCTCATGATTGACAGGTATATTGATGATATCTCATACTATTAGATAACTCCTGTAGAGTGCATCCAGGAACAGGTCTATGGAAAACATATCACCCTGCATGATTGGGATAGCTCACCGCATAAATAACCGAAAGAGTGGAAGATGATCTACAACTGTCGCGTACGCTTTGATCGCGTGCGACTCGTGAGACGGAAATAGACAGCCATCCCTCTCCCAGGGAAATGGAAGAATAGTTCCGCCTCCATCTAGCGTTCTTTGGCGTGCCCGCAAGTTGAATCCGAATTTTCAAGGGCCGAGTTGAAAAGTTCATAATAATTTATTAGACGTCCGACCTACAAGGGCCGCATCGTGGAAGAGCCCTAGGTTTAAATACGTTCAGTTGCTATGCGTCGCATCGCTCGGTTGCGATTCCTTTTCAAAAGAACGAATAGTCTATAGAATAGAGCCTCTTCACTTGATCGATCGCTTGTGGGGCGGATCATAAATTGCTCCTCACTACGATACCTGATATTATCATAGGTACCTGATATGTATCATAATAATACATATCATACTTCAACCGAAGCGCAAGCTGATAGACAGCGCCTGCTATTGCAGGCCCCAGCAGCCGGGTGGTTCGCAGTGCAACTCCTGCGACGTACGGCAAGAATACTATCAAATTACCACTGCATTCCGACTTTTTGTAGCCCAGAATGTATATTCCGATATACATATACACACATACATATTATAAATGTCAACAGACGTATTAAATACATGTATGTAATGTTAAGTATATGTAAGCTTACATCTACATGCATGCACGTTCTTCTACATAATAATAGTACATCTACAAGTATATGTATCAAGACAAATTGTTAAGGGGATAAGAGAAAGCTAGAATAATATACCCACCATATTACCCACTTACGATGGTCTTACTTCAGTATCTCAGCCGTCCCACGTGATTGGGTGCTATGCCGTATCCGGCAGGAGCTTACTCAGCTTTTCATAGGCGGAGGGTAGCCGAAGGTCTGAGATAATTATATAACTTAGGGATTTACTAAATGCTTAATTCTAATGAAAAAAAAAAAGAAGTGAGGCACTAGTACGCTAGTTCAAATGGACGATATGATACGACTTTGACAGCACAGATCGAATGACGGTAAATAAATAGGAAATGTAAAGTAGCTAATTACATTAGCCACACATAATTCTCCTCGCTGTCTAGAGTAGTTACCGTAGTTCTCTCGCATGGAGTATTGCTTGTTTACATTACCACTTAATATAAGCCCTAACACCGATTTGAACTGGCGTGCTCTCGCCCCACTTTTTTTTTTTTCCATTAGATAGAAAATCCCATTATATAACGTCCTTTCTTCCTCTTGGTACATAGTCCTATAGAGGTATTATAGTTTAGTGAATCCCATTTTCCCATCAATAACACCGAGACATTAGATATGTATGTGTGATTCCCAAAATCTAGACTTCACTATCGGTGATAATTCGATACTGCATTTTGATAAATATGAGTAAGGAGGCCGGTTTCCGGTTAGTATACGTTAGGTATTCTAAGGGTATATCTACTAGACGAGAGGTGTATTGTATGGATGTATGTACAAATTTCAAGGACTCAAGGGTATCACATAAAAACTTGCCCAGTCAGCTCACAGCGTTAAGCAAGGGAATAGAGATGCGTGGTTTCTAATCCTAGACACTAACTACCAATACAGACGCGGCCTCTCCAACAATGACAACCTTCTAGACTCTAATTCATCTGTCAAGCATACTAATTAGTTATAAGGAGCATTTTACCAAGATGATGAGGTGGATAGTAGAGGGAGCAGGAGGGAGGTGGTGATTGAAACATACTCCTCAGCCATATCTAATTCCGCAAACTCAAGCCATTCGCCTGATATAGACTTTTTCCAAAAGCGCGCCGTGCCGTCATCTCCGGAAGATATCAAACAGTCACCTGGTCATTGATTTAGTCTCCGTTGTCTAAGCAATACTTGATTCCAAGGCCACTATACCCGCATATGAAAATTCAACCTGCCACACATCAAAGTGTTTGCTATCCAAACAAGCAACTTCCCTGGCCGAGTGCTTGAACTGTGTATCTCCGCTGGCTTGCCGATTGGACATTGATGCGGGCATGCGATTAGCGAGAGCAGTGCCAATCCCCGACTGTGATATCGCCCGGATGGACGGAGATTGCGCAGCTATCTGATGGTTACGGTTGCTCGGATTATTCGGGCCCGTCCCAGAGACCGAAGTGTAGACCTCAAAGATACGAACGTAGCCATCCTTGCAGCCACTGGCAATAAGGTCAAAGCCACGGACCGAGCCGTTAGCCCACGAGATGTCGCGAACCAAACCTCCGTGTCCACCCAACTCAACTGCATGGTAAAATCGACGACTTGCATCCGTACGATACACCTTGACTGTGTCCATGGCCGCTACGACAAGCGAGAGGCTCTTGCGATCCCATTCCGGCAACAGAGTATGAGTGATATCAATCGGGTCATGATGAAACTGGACGCGGAAGCTGGTCTCTTCCCCCCGTTGTGGTGCAACGCAAACTCGAAACTGATCTAAAGCCTGCCAGTCTGAGAGACTGTCCGGACGCACCGGTTCCATCACCATGAGGAAGCCATCCCGGGTGATGAGCGCAAGCCAGGTCTCCATATCTAGGTTGCGAAAGTCGAGCGAAACGAACGGATATCGGGGTGGCGCCGTCATGGCAAAAATCTGTCTGAAGCGCCGCCCAGAATTGGGGGGTTGTCTCACATCCTCTTTCCAGATCTTGAATTTCATGTCCTCGCCCACACTGCCAATATGTTGGCCTGTGAAGGGACCATTCCACGTGGCCTAGACCGAGTTAATGCTGGCTTATGTATTCAAACACGACGTGTTCTTACATCACAGATCTCGGCATCATGAGCGGTCCATGTGTCTGTCAACTGCCACTCTCCATCTCTCTGGTCCCAGACTTTAATTCGATGATCCGAAGAAGCTGTGATGATACGGTTACCATAGAAATTGAATTTAGTCACCGTGACCAGATCGCGGTGTCCGGCTTCAAAATCTGTGAACAAGGTCGTCATTGTGGGCGGGCTACGGCCGATTCATCAGGCCGAGCCGTTGCCCTCGTTCCCGTAGTGTAACAATTACAAAGGAAGAATTCAATAGCTATGTATGCAGGAAGTCCCAATACTATTCAAGTTATGGATGGATGATGTAGGTACAGCCGAGATGTATGCCTGCTGATGTATTATTATGCACCAGTATGACCAGTAGTAGTAGGTACATGTATGATGTATCTACATATGATACATCTTTTCATCAGTGAAGAATGATCTGTAGAATATAGAGTAATTGTGTTCACCTCTTTTGAATCTTCTTTCCACCTAGGGGGATCGTGGTCACTTCTGCGGCATGATTTGTTATGAGTTTCTTGATTTGCTTGAATGAAATTTTATGGTTTGCTATCATATGATAGTAACCTTCGGCCAATCCGCTCTGATATGCTGGAAATGAATTGATATCACATATAACGTTGAAAAATGTCTACTTGCAATATTAGCGTGCACGGGTTGATGCAGGTCGCTTGACCGCTTCGGGGCGGTGGGGCTCGTCCGGGAGAATCGACATAATAAAAAATGCTGATTTTATAGATGTTGCCAGATCGCAATAATCTCCGCCCCAGTAATAATATATTTGATAGTTTTCCCAGCGCCTTTGCTTCTCTCTATATAGAAATACCAGATCATGTCTGCAGTGTCCCCCATAATATGAACCCCCCCACCTCCCTGTCGCGGACTGAGACTTGGAGTCTCCTGTTACTCACTGGAGTCTCTCTTGGAATCATCGCCAATACCTTCAGCGGAGATGGAGAGCCCCTGGTCGCGTCGCTTGCCCTCAGCGGTGTCGGTTTTGCTGCGACATACAGTCTAATACGATGGCTTGGCCCGGTATTTATGAAAGCGGGGCTGAAGGGTAAAGACATGGCAAAGCCGAGGAAGCCAGAGATGTGAGATGTCTCTCTGCCCTAACCAGAGTGTGATGCTAATAAGGGTTTGCACCAGACCGGAGACCATGGGGGCTGTCTGCGCGGTGGTGTATCTCCTCCTTCTCATTGTTTTCATTCCGTTTCCGTTCTATAAGGATATTGTCGCCGCTACCTCCGGAGGAGGCAACAGAGATGTAGTTCTGCAAGTGCGGCAGGTGGAAACGGGCCGGTATCTCCATCGCTTCCCTCATAATAAAGTATGCTGTTTCATCATCTATTACTCTTCTATGTGTTTTGATTGCTAATTTGTGTGGCCTAGCTCGCTTCCTATTTGTCAGGCATCCTGTCTTTGCAAGCCATTGTGATCCTCGGAATCGGTGACGACCTGCTCGACATCAGATGGCGGGACAAAGTCTTGATCCCAGCTTTTGGGGCCATCCCAATGCTAGTCGTCTACTTCGTCGATTTTGGTGTCACCCAAGTCGTTGTTCCGCTTCCATTGCAGTCGTATTTCGGGACTATTGTTGACCTTGGATGGCTGTACTACGCCTACATGGCAGCGGTGGCTATCTTCTGTCCAAATGCGATCAACATGCTGGCCGGAATTAACGGAGTCGAGGTGGCACAGTCCATTGTTATCGCCTGTCTTTTAATTGCGAATGACGCTCTGTATCTGGCCCCTATCATGCCGTATCCGCACCCAGCCACTGATTCGCATCTCTTCTCAATTTATTTCTTGCTTCCTTTTCTGGGAGTCTCCTTTGCTCTGTTATGCCATAACTGGTATCCTTCCAAGGTTTTCGTAGGCGATACTTACTGCTACTTTGCAGGCATGGTTTTCGCAGTCGTTGGCATCCTGGGGCATTTCAGCAAGACTTTATTGCTGCTCTTCATCCCACAGATGTTTAATTTTCTGTATTCCACTCCTCAATTGTTTCATATCATTCCATGCCCACGGCACCGTCTTCCACGATTTAACGCCTTAACCGGACTTTTAGATGCCTCTGTGACCGAGTGGGCCATTCCCCCTCCGCAACCGGTATCTCTTGCTTTAAGTATTCTAGAACGGCTCCGATTGGTGCGATTAACCAGGAATAATAAGGGAAAAATTGTCGAGTCTACAAACCTGACGCTCCTGAATCTGTGGTTGATCTGGGTGGGGCCAATGAAGGAACGGAATCTAGCTTTAAGCATGGTCGCCCTGCAGACGATCTGCGGAGTCCTTGCACTGACTATGCGACATCGGATGGCGTTGCTTGTCTTCCGTGAGGACAACCACGATTTTGGAAGGTGGGGATAGTGTAATGCATAGGCACGATATCATACTAAGGAACAGAATAGATTAACATACTCACCATTAGTTACTGCGTATTCAATCTTATTTAATAATTTCTCAAAGTGGTTAAACATGCTACCATAGTACCATAGTACCATAGTACATAGAACTGATCTTAAGACCCCCCAATTGAGAATAGACTGGAAGGACTCCTGTAACCATAGATCTAGCTATATAGCACGGCGGATTTTTGATTTTATCGTCATTGGAAGCGAATTCACTTTCGACTTCCAGTTAGTCAGGTATTATCAAAACACAACTTATATCATCGAGTAGGTATGCACTGGGAACGTCTCATTGATCTATGCTAACTAATAACTGATTTTCATAACATCCTTATCTACCACTGGTGGTGGTAGGCAGGTATGTATGGCAACTTTTAATGCCCTATATTGCACTAACGCGATATCCCTGGGCAAGCATTAAAGATGTAACAAACGGTGACGAATATGTCCGTCCTATGACGGTACTGAAGTTAACTTATAGAGACATCCGATCAATGGGGGGGAAGCACAAAACCACCGGGACTGCACGTGTCCTGAACCAAAGATTCACTCTAGCCTCAGTCACATAAGATAACATTGTCATCAGTACATTATTAGTATGTAAGGCGAATAGTGAACTGAGGAGTCAACTGCCAGCAGCCTGATCCTATCAGATATATTAGGTAGCAAACAGGAAAGCCCTCCTAATTACTTCCTTTGGAAGGGTCTCTTTTGTGCTTGTTCGAACCTTTTCTTCTGACTCTTCTGACTCCCTGGGTAGGCAGTAACTGCAAAGCTGCTGGTGCTTATTATTGCCTTAAGTATCTCTTTGCTTTCTTCCCAAGGGCAAGCCAAGCAGGTAAGCTAGTGATCTACATGTTCAGTTCTGTGCGCGATCTAAAGCCACGCTGACTCGATAACTAGGCAAATGCCATGGATTCACATGGAACAAAACCAATATGCACAATCCCAACCAGGACAGCTGATGAGCATCCTAATGTGTCACTTAATTCAGGAGTGCAGGCTGGATCTCTCTTGATGACTGATCACTTAAAAAATCCTGAACTCCCTTCTGAGGAGGAAATCAGTGATATGCTCGATGATCTCCCTGCACAGTGGAAGCATAACGCCCTCGTTGCGGCTGCTATGAAACATTCCGAGGTTTTCCACATGATTCATAGTGAAATCAATCGAATTGAAAGCGAAGGAAGCATCCGACTTATCAATTTCGAACGTTTCTCGAGATCAGTCTGGAGAGACCTGAATATCAAGTACCGCAACAGATCCGGGTCGTTTCAGTACCATTTGTCTAGAAGAATGACACAAGCGTTCGTGAACACAATTGACCGTATTGATATGCTCGTCCGATATAACTGTCATCCGCAAAATCGGCGGAACGCTTTCGAAGTTTTACGCAAGATAGGGAAGAGCGTTCTTCTCAGTAAAGATGTACTTGGCCATGAGATCCGAAAGCAGTTTGTTTTGAACCATGTTGTGGAAGATGGTATGTTAGCAGTCCTCGATACAATGGATCCGTCCGAGATATATGATATCCGCCATGGACATGGGCAGCTTTGGCAGAAGCTCTTGGAATTAAAAGCGTTGGGCAAGAAGAAAGTCTGTCTCGAGAATATGGACGAGGTCTTAAAGTACATCGAAGATCGCTCACACAAACCGGGTGCCAGTGTAGAAAAGGAGAGGGGAGAAAAACATGAAAACGAAGAAGAGGAGAACTTCATGGAAGGAAAACCCCAGGAAGAAGAAAATGAGAAGGTTTGAGGGATGGCCAAGGGAATAAATCACACATGGAAGCCATGGAAGCATCAAGCAGAGAGACAAATCGAGCGGACAATGATGTTATATCATAATAATAATAATAATGACAATAATCGATGCATTAGTTTATGAAAGCGAAAATCAACTATTTCGGATATTTCCATAATTACTTGTAGGTACGTAGGTAGTCACTTTTCTCTACATATGATAGATATTTATCCCTATCCCAAAAGATGGGGAACATCAGTTCCGAGAACGCGACAGGCAGCGAGGCCCTTGAAATAACAAGTCTCTGGTTACATTCATGGTTCCGAGTCATACCTTCCTTCCTATAACCTACCTACAGGTATGTATGATCATAGAAAACCTATTCCTCTGTAGTCTACCCAAAAAGTGACATGTAAGCACCTCCGACTCGTCTTATATCATAGATATAATAAATGATCACGTGTATATTAATAGCATAACCAGGCACCTTAGAGAATAAGAATAAGAAGGACTGGGGGGCCAAGAGTGCAAAAGGATACATTTTATTTTTATTTTTCACTTTCAAATATAGATTGTGATACTTATATAGTTAACTGTAGACGCCATTTATAACACCATTTAAACAAGGGAAGTCAAGCTCACTTGAAGGGAGTCAACAGTGACTGCATCAAACAAACAACATTGGACTGACCTGTGGTTGATTCAGAGGCGGCGCCCGCAGCCAACTGATTACAGACAAATGCAAAAAAAAGTCCACACTCCTAATATCGGTTGGATATCTCTTGACCACCGCGTCCCGGGCCATTCGGTTAGTGAGTACGCCAGTCCGGCCACTCTAGGGATTCGAGTTCCATGGCAGGGTCTACCGTACTCACGTCTATTTCGGTGGGATGAAGGAGGCCAGTTGGGGAACGCATAGATGGTGGCGTACTATCCAAAGACAGCCTGCGGGTTGGTTGATCGACTGTTGACAACTGCTGTGACTCGGGGAAGGCTGCTTGCATTTGTGCTTGCGCAGGCTGGTATAATGTAGCGGGTGGTTGATCGACTGTTGATAACTGCCGCGACTTGGGGAAGGCTGCTTGCATTTGTGCTTGCGCAGGCTGGTACAATGTAGCGGGTGGTTGATCGACTGTTGATAACTGCCGCGACTCGGGGAAGGCTGCTTGCATTTGTGCTTGTGCAGGCTGATATAATGCAGCGGGTGGTTGATCAACTGCTGATAACTGCTGTGACTCGGGGAAGGCTGCTTGCACTTGTGCTTGTGCAGGCTGATATAATGCAGCGGGTGGTTGATCGACTGTTGATAATCGCTGTGACTTGGAGAAGGTTGCTTGCATTTGCGCTCGCGCGGGCTGATATGGTGCAGCAGTTGGTTGATCGACTGTTGATAACCGCTGTGACTCGGAGAAGGCTGCTCGCATTTGCGCTTGTGCAGGCAGATATGGTGCACCAGTTGGTTGATTGACAGTCGATAACTGCTGTGACTCGGAGGAGGCTGTTTGCGTTTGCGCTTGTGCAGGTGCAGAACTTGGTTGTGGCCTGACGATACCCCACTCACGGTATTGGAGAGGCAAAGGCTTCTCGCTCTCAACATGTTTGGCTATATTGTGCACCACGTGCTTTGCCGTCCGTAGACTTGCAGCATCTGGGTTCAGAACGAGCTCATAAAAGACAAGCGGGACTGGCACACCCTTCCACCACCGCTCTGGGACCCTTTCCTCCCGCTGAGTTGTAGGGACATCCCCGACAATAAGCCCTAGGTTTTCATCACCGTCGTATATACGTATTTCACCCGTGTCTGCTTCACCGCGCCCTACATCATTCCAGTAGACACGAAAGTGATACCGCCTCCTTATGCCCGTCACGTCGTTAAAAGTGCCAATATTGGTGCAATATACGCCACCTAACCACTTATATACGGCTCGCTGGCTCTGGCCTGCCCCATCCATATACTCGAAGGTGATATTCCTTGTATGCTGCCTCGGAGATGAATCACTGTCTAGTATGACCATCATGCGCAATGGAAGATTTTTGAAGTTCTTCTGACTCAAAACGGTGCCAAACATGCCGCATTCCTTGCAGTCTAGATATGTCTGATGCTGAAAAAACCTGCCAATTAACTGCTCCATCGGAACCCCCAGCCCATCATTCTCCAAGTATTCAGGCGTAACGAGAGCTTCGGTGATATCATTGGTTACCCCGGAAAAACTCCGGCATGCGCATTCGCATATCTGCTCCGTGTATGAGAACTTGAACTGAGCGAATTTCTCAGTGCAATTTCTGAATACCCAAGTAACAGGTATATAACTCCCAATCCCGGGGTGGTTCAATTCCTCAGTGACGGTTTTCCAAAACTGATCTCTCCGATGTAAACTCTCTTCCCTGTCAAGAACATCCCAATCCACATCAATTGCTTCAATGTACTTTCTTTCGAGAAGCGATAGCTGATTTCCGTGCCCAGTCCCAATATAGTCAACGTTTGTAGTACCAGCGTGAAGCAATTTGCCCACGACGATGGCACAGTCAACCGATGATGAGTTCGGTGAGCCAACAGGCCCCCGACCCCGGTAAGCGTACACGGTTCCCAATGGATCAAAGTGAAATTGATTTCCATCAGCTGACATCGATAAGCGAACATGAGTCGTAACGGGAACTGCATGCATCATAACTCTCAACAGGTCATCTGTTTTCGTCGCTACAAAAACTGGATGTATCGCGTTCCGCTTTGCACGAGGGTGTTTTTCCAATTGCTTATAGATGGAGTCCATAATCGCCTTTTGTATATATTCAACAACGGGAGACTGGACCACGGGAGTCGGTCTTCTAGAAATGCGAGAAGCTGTTGAACGACTGATAACACTAGATGGTCTCTGCAAGCCGCTTCTTGACACTTGTGCACGTATTCGAGACTGTGGTCGTGCACTAGCAATACGTGCGGAACCAGCCTGACGAGCCATTATGTTACCCGGTTGAGGTAGCGGCTGGCCCAGTTGTGGTAATGGCTGGCCTACTTGTGGTAATGGCTGACCCAATTGTGGTAATGGCTGACCCAGTTGCGGTAATGGCTGGCCAGGAAGTGGTGCAGGGACAGTTCCGTAAGCTGCTTGCCGCGGAATCTGGGGACCATGAGGCGCAGTGGCGACTGGGTCCCATAAGTATGCTGTATCGGAGGCAATGGTAGGTTGACCCTGAGGTAGGGGTCGATCCCGGGTGGGCTGTACAATGCGTGGAATTTGTTCTGTAGCTCTCGCTACATCATCCCGAGGAGCAGATGAAAAAGAAAACTGCGCAGCATACGATGCTGGCATACCTGCTTGCATTGGAACCTGGCTCCCATAACCGGCAGGCAGCGAATTCGGGTCCGGGACCACAGGATAGAACCTGCTAATTGGCAATGGCATCTGGGGTAAATCTGTGCGAAGAAGCCGAGGACCGGCATCTCTTTTGTAGTTTACAAACTCGTCCAATGTTGGGGCTCGGTGATTATCCGCCTGGTAGTAATTCAACTTGCGGAGAGCTAGGATCTTCTTGTTGTTGGTGATCCTCTTCGTAATACCGGGGTCGATCCCCCAAAAATGAAAATCCATCATATTGTTTAAAATTTTCTTATCATATCGCCGGCTCTTCAGGACAGCATCTTTGTTGGAATCATAGAATATCCAATCATCCGGTGGGTCCGGGAGTTCTCCAAGATTGAATAGATCATAGCTGCATAACGGACTTGGGTAGTCAGTTTGATTGGCCATGTTGAGCGTAGCTCACGACTTGAATACAATTAATGATAACGAGTATGTATTGAATACAGCCTTCACAATATGAAAGCGATTGATAAATGAGCGCTGAATGCTCGGATTCACCAGGTGTCTTGGGCAAGAATAACGTGTGGATTTCACGAGGAAGCCTGAAGGAATGAATTAAGAAGGGCATACCTTGAAAATAACTGATATGAACGATATATATTGAGTCAATCATTGAAGAATGGTGGTAGAGCTGTCAGTTTTTGGTCCACAAAGACCTTTGTACTGACGTGACATTGGAGATGTAGAGCCGCTGGACTCTGAAAATGGCTGGAAACATGGCTCCCGATCGTAGCTATACACTGGATCCGACGTTTTCAGACGAATTAAATAGTCAGTTGCGGATATAGTGTGAAACTCTACACTTGTTATTCTACCTTGTTTATTCAAATGACGGCGCAAAAGGATCCTTCCTGACTACATCTTCAGTAAATCCGAACATCATGAGAGTTTCTAGGAAGGAGCAGCGTTAGATCCACACGAGCCTGCTGAATTGCAAGTACATGGAAACAATATACAATCTTGAATGCTCCTTAGAGCCTGTATATAAGAACCGAATGTGGAAAGCGAACATGAGTTTAATCATTTTCCTTTGCATGACAAACTGTCTAGGATACGGACAGTCCTTTCATTATTATTAGCCCCTTTCTCGGAAAAGCATTGATTGATCGCCTCGCTAGGAGGGCTAGTGTCACCACTCTGGTTAACTTACAAAGAATGAGAGCCGCTTTTTCAAAATGAAAATAAAGAAAGCGATCACTGCTTATTTATAGAATCCCCAAGCCGTTAGCTGGGAACGTATGTTCTCCTTTATTGGCTCTTATGTTCCATAATTGGGTTGGAGTGAATACTTGACAGTTATCACTGGCGTCTCGGAATTGGATGGGTGAAACAAAGAAACAGGTAGATTTTTTGTTGTGTCCATGTAGGATCCTCGGTTTATCACCTCTTAGAAAGGCCTATTCTTGTTTGACGCTTTAAACAGCATCCACAAGGATGTCCGATAAACAAAAGAATCTGTCCAGGCTAACCGAGATATCATAGCTCCGAGTCTGTCCCTAGTTACACTGTATTGAACGGTACAAGAAATGGAAATGGTGGTTTCTTGATTCTTACATTAGGAGAAGAGGACCTATTTGTATTCTCTCACCGGCCTCTCGATTTGTTATGTTTTGGCAAATCCCATATAAGCGGAATTCATAGAAACAATGATCGTTTTAGTACTCGTTATACTGTGACCTACCCAGGGCATTCTTATATATAGTACTCTAGCATCCGCCCTAATGCGAAAAGGGTATAGCGCCATATCGTAGTTTCAAAAGAGGTATAGCTCACATTTCCTTTGTGTGATCTGCACTCATTGGTCCACTGTCTCGGCTTGACTTGTAGAGGTAGGTACCTTGTTTATTTTGTGGAGGCATATTTTCTAATAAAAGCCTATACGTATGATAGTCCACGAAATCGCCGTTATCACCTTAACGCACACACATTTCGAGGACCCAATGAATTGATAGTTTCTACTCATAATAAGGAGAGGGAGGAGGGTACAGCGACAAAATCTAGCGGCTGGCTTATCGACATATGCTTGATATAAGAAAGCTCTGGCTATCTTAAATAACGGCCACATACCATCATATATGTGTGAATCCCAAGAAGCCACTTTAATTCTCCAATTTAGCTGATACTTGGTTGCTGGTTCTCTCTTTGCTGCTTCAAAGGCTTCTCGATACTTTCTGTAAGAACAGAACACGATATCATCGACATAGATTAAAAACACGATTAAGCGTAACACGAGGCTTTTGTGGGGCTTATCAAACCCAAGGCTTATAGGCGACTCTCTCTACCACTGGAGCGGTGATCTCCCAAGACCGTAAAGCGCTTTGCGAAAATGGAGAACTTTGCCCGGCTTCTCGAATTCAGGCGGGCATTTCACAAATGCCGTCTCATCCAGGTACATGTACACAAAGGTATTTACGGCATCCACTTGATGAGTCCTCAAGCCAAAATTTGTGGTAGGTAATGTTGTCACGCGCGTAGGAAGACCATGTTGAGCCTGCTGATGGTCCCATGGTTGATCCTACGAAGAGGCTTCAACACGTAAGGTACCTGCTTCTACATATATAGATGATTGTACTGCTTTTATTTGCGAAGCTGGACTCCAAGATAGATCGTGATTTCAAATTTTATATTTCTATCGCCGTGTTAGGAAGTGTTTAAAACTAAGCTACATATCATAGCTATTGTATTGTGAGTAAACAAACACCTTGAAACCCTAAACGAGCCTGGAGAGCATTAAAATACAAAGCGTGTAGGCACACTAATTTAACTGTTATGTAGCATGCAAATTCCAATGATCCAATACCACTATTCTACTCCGTCGTGTCATCAGGATGAAAGACGAGTGCACGGAGCTCGATACTCTCCCTAGGAGGATAATCATCTGTCTCTGTCTCGGGATTGGTGAAAGCCGAATGGGGAGACCTTCTAGCGCGTCCGTCCGTCTTGGAATCGAAACACTTGATCAGCGTGACCATTGTGGGGGTCTGACCGTAGCGATAATACCATCGGTAGGCTAGACTACCCACAACCCCGTACGTTTCTCCCTCTCGATTCGGGTATATTATCTTGCTGGGTATGAGCGCACTGTCTGGGACGGAGTGGGCATCGGCCACGGCTAGCGGATCCCTGTAGATCGGTTTAATAGGCCGCCAAACGTTGATGATCTGGTACCGGCCCTTGAGAAGCTGCGGTGCATCTTCGGGAAGGTGGTACGGCACACGGTCCTTCGCCGCCTTATACGACTGATCGATGTGGACGCGGTGGACCGGGCCTCCGATCTGGAACCGTTTTCCATCCTCGTTGGCGTTTCGACGGATAGTGTGGTCGAAGATGAAGACTCGCGAGGCTCCAGTCCTACATGCATTCAAATGAAAGGAATGGAATGTTAACGCTGCTATGTGTCAAGCTTCTTGTTGACCTCCATTTACGTGGCATATATCGTACGCACGTGCACATAGTTATATACATAGGACGGATAGATTGAAAAACATGGGGACGCATGTACTAGAACTTACGCGTCCTTCAACAGCTGCTCCGTCTCGGGATAATACTCCTTCTTGATTCTCTCATCATCATCAAAACCCTTTTCCTTGCTTTCATGGTAGTAGATCTGGAAGCCATGACTATCCAGGGTGTAATCGAGCTCGCTTCCGCTGATATCTGTGACGGTGGTTGGTATTGCCTCGGTTGGCTGAATAAACGACTCTGGCCTGCCAGCATAGCTCGGCGCGGGAGGCGTAGTGCCGTCATACAGACCGTAATTCAAACTAGTTGGGACATGGTGGAGCTTATTATCCGAAGGTGGGACGGGAAACGACTTCTGGGCATGCACGAGGGCTTGGTGGTTAGGCAAATAGGAGACTGCTGCGGACGCCATTTCCTATGGCAGGGAAGGGGGTGATTGAAAACTGATATGATAGCACTGGGTCTGAATTGTAGTCGAGTGTAGACATTTATATTCATACGTACCAATTAGCCCTCATTATATATGTCTCCCCAGAATGAGAATCATGCGGGGTAAGGATGACCATTTGTCAGACTATCACGTCAAATAAAGCATGACATGTATGTTTTATGCTACTGAGAAATGATAAATCGTTAACCTGCCTCTTTCACGCGGGAGAACACGAGCGGTAAACGGAATATTATTATTAATCAAGTTGTTTAGCCCTACCACATATTAAGAACCTTCAGAAGGTGATCTTGTTTAATAACTGTCCCTCTTCATAGGTTTACGTATGGATTTATAATTACATAGTCTGGGATTGCTAATAAGGCCCATTATATATTAGAAAGGAAGCCAAAAGGGCCCATAGCGGGTCGAACTAATATAACGATATCTCGTATAATATAATAATAATAATATTTCATACACCGCTTTGGCCTTCGGTCATCCAATTCATCTAGTTAGTTACATTGTATTCTGGGGGGAAAACCGTGTAAGATCCTTTATGAGTACTTACCGGGTGAAACCCCCCCATTATTGTAATGGTTCCTCGTTATTTTTGTGCTTCCAGCCTACCCCTTTTCACACGGTATTTTTGTAAATCCCAAGGGGGGGCTGATCCAGGCGTTTCCCTCAGTATTTTCAGTGGCCGGGACGGACGGGATTTGAACCCGCGACCATGTAGATGCCAAGCCTTTACGTCGCCCGAATACCAAGTGCAATGTGTTACCACATCGACCACCGGTATAACCAAATGGCTATTGGGGAGATCGCATAAGCTTAGTAATGCTCGTGCCATCTTCGAGGATCTCTACTTTTTCTTCTATCGTGTATCCCTTCCAACGTGGCAGTAAGATAATCCACAGGTACCAATAACAGGCACCCAGGATAATTCTAGCCTCGGTTAGCTTCTGCTGTCCATCTTTAAGCTTCGGGCCCACTTACACTCCAAATCCAACCAGGGCATAGGTGGCATAGAAGAAGTCAACATCCCCTTTCCAATCCGGCGGCGGGAAGAAGGGGGCAATGATCATTGCTATGTAAACCAATACCCTCAGCCATACCGCGGGCAGCCATGCCTTAAATGGTCGCTTTAGGTCAGGCCGTCGTACACGCAATAATAGTAAGCCAACTGAAATAGCCAGTGTGAAAAATGACCACGGATATCCTTCGACATCTAGAATGAAGTTGTAGATGCCACTCTGTGGGGGTAACGCTAAGACTAAAAAAGATGGGATGTAGAGAACGATGATACCTCCTAAAGGAGTGTTGAACGGCCTCGAAGACGAGAGGATTCTGGAGAATGGGAGAAAGCCTTGTCGTGCAATTTCTTGATTCAGGCGTGCCTATTTATTGTCAGAGACCCAAGGACAATCGTTGAAGGACTTTAACTTACAAGGGCAAAAGTGACCACCATTACATTTCCGGCTGCACAGGTAGCGATCACAAGCGGTAGAATAGATCGACCGAGGGTGGGTCCGAAAACCCTCTCAAAAAATAAAGCTGCTACCAGCTCTCCACTTTCCTTAATTTCTTGAAATGGGACGACGAGGAAGTACGAAATATTCGCTAAGATATACAAGCAAGAAGCGGTTATCAAGGCAGCTGAGCTGACGGTCTTCAGTGTCCTAACTGGATCTCTGACCTCATTGAGAACATTATTCACATTATCAAGGCCAGCGTATGAGTAAATAACCTTAAACAACGACGTTGACAAGGCGTTCCAGGTCCAATTCGAACCTCTCCAAAGTTCCTCCCATGACATACCCGCGACACCTGCTGTTGAGGCACTGGACCGAGATTCATGTTGTGGCTGAAAGATAATGACAAGTATTCCGGTCGCTGCCATAAAAACAATTGTAGCAACTTTGACCCATCCTAAAAGATTCTGGATCCAAATGCCAGCCCTCAGGAAGCACCCATGAACGACCGAAACGGTGGTCAACAAGCCAACTGCTAGAAGCTTTGTCTGAAATTCATTGGGCGTGACACTGAAGGCAAAGAACACATATTTTGAGAACACGATGCAGTTGCTGGCGGCGAACCCCAGAACTACTGCCTGCACAGCAACTATTGTTGATGCGAGGAATTTTGGCCGTCGGTAAGTGAATTCCAAATACACCTTATGCCCTCCGGACCTGGGAAGCATGCACCCGTATTCCAACGACACAGCAAGCCCGCATATGGAGAGAATCGTTCCCACAACCCATAATAATAATGTCAATCCGACGCTCCCAACAGATTTGGCTATAGCGCCCGGCGTTGCAAAGACCCCACTGCCAATAACACGTGAAATTGCTAGAATATATGCGCTTGACCAGGTGATGTTCCGACCAATCGTAGCTGTTTCTGGGAGCGTATCCCGCTCAATGGAGCGAACTTCCTGTGCAACACTTCGTAAATCTTGGTCTTCTGAGAACTCTTGTTGATTAGGAGAGGGAGAAATCAAAGGCTGCATAAGATCATCGATAGCCATTACTCCAACATCGTCGCCCCGCGGCAACTCTTTGGATATCAGAGAGTATTAACAATGCTTCTGCTCTCACAAGCAGGCTACCACCGCGAATACCCTCGAATGGGGGCCCGGATTGAACATCAGGAATTACAAATGAGCAGACTTTCACAGAGGAGTGTGTTTCCCTTGATAAATACTGACGTTCTTCGGCTGCTCTGTTGAGCTGCCACCCAACAAGTCGCACGCCATCTGGCCTTGGGTTGATGTAGTAAGTTGGTGCGATAGGCGATCGCCAATCGGTGACCATGATGACACGAATCACTCCATAAAGGGCCACAGTATTATTTAACTATGCTCAGGGATTGGCTTATCTGAGCGGATAACCGCAGCTTTCTCCATATATACCTGTACATAGCCTTCGATCTTGGCTTATTTAAAGATACAGATCCCCAAATCCGGGTTTCGTTATTCCGACGGGGACTAACTTGTTTCGGGTATGGAACCGAGCTTCGTGCCGCGGAATCCGTAGAGCCTTGATAATATCCTTGCCACCTTGATTTGGAGCGAAGCGGATGACTGCGCGTACGGGGTGATCGAGTCAACGGCACTTAAATACTTCATGAAGCCCAATACATTGTATTTCTAAAATGTATGTAATTAATTCGAGTTGCAGGATCTCTCGCTATAGTCTATCCATCTTCTCCATCACCTTGTCCAGCTGCAATGACTTCTTGTGTAGCTTTTGTATGGACTCTCCTCTTACGCCGCCGCAGCTACTACGCCTGGCTCCTCCCCTTCCACTATTGCCATCATCATCGTGAGACCAGTATCATGAGTGGCTTGACGGGTATTCCGTATGACGAGAGGGTCAAGTATTTCGGCTTTCGGCTTCACGGTGACGCTCCTTATCCTGTGGGATGATCCGTTAGCAGAGGCTTGGTGAGATCTAAATCTGACGACACTTACTGTGACATCAAGTCTCCAATGTGTATTAATAGCTTCAACTTGGGTACTTCGCTGAAAGCGAAGGTAGTCATTCAATATTTCATGTTCGCATGGCAAGCCAAACTGCCTCCTAAAGTTCCTCGTACAGGGTATTAGAGCCCCCGATTGACACCTTGGATCCCTCTCAGATTCAAGAGCTGCCCGCGCCTGTTGAAATTGGTGATATGCCATTTCAAGGGCATATTGACTAATCTCCCTACAAAAAGGGCGCAGCTCGTCATACAGCTCATACTTCGCCAAACGAGTTTGTCGCTGTTGATCACAGGGGATCTCGTATCGGTTGCGCTTGTTTCTCGGCTTGTAAGCTGGTTCTTCAGATACCGTTTCAACTGTGCGTGAGCACTTTCTACGCGAGAAGTGACCCGGATACCGTAATTTCGGTACGGAAATAGCCCACTGCACGAGCTGAAGGCGAAGGGGCATGTACATTACGTCTCTTAAAGATACCCAATAATTCTAGGCTGGTCACTAAATTCATCCCGTAGGGTCCTCCAAAGGTTCCACATATCTTCTGGCGTTGAGGCGTAACAGATGGCCTTACAAGCGGCCGAAATCCTATCCGCATTACTTTCAAAGCGGCAACGTGATGAAGTTGTTGTGTCGTTGGACCGTTGAACGGTCTTGGCTTTCGTGTTCGGGAGAGGGGCGCTGCGGCCGCCGTTTAGGTCGGCGCGATCTTCGGGCTCGAGGAATCTGTCCGCTATCATGACCTGGCCAATCCGTTCACCCTGGAGATTTTGGGGTCCTTAAGATTGACCGGTGTTAAATTCGCCATCCAGATCAGCGCGAGCCCGTTCTTCTGAGGCAAGGCTACCGGCTGTAGCCGCCTCACCGAGGGCAGTCCGTTCCAGTGCCCCATCTCACATTTTTTTCACATTATGGGCGACGTTTTTTTGGATATGCCAAAGGCAAAGCTTGTTGAGTGTTTTCGTATACAACATTGGCAGCATTCTTCAGAGATTTCTGGAAATCACTCGCGATAACCATCGGCTCCGGGATCCCTTCTTACTGGGCGAGAAATTGTATCTATTCGAAGGTCCATTGAAATGACTCCTCATCCTCACAGTTCATAAGACACTAGGCAATGTTAAACGTTGTATAAAGGTTTGTTGTGCTGTTGAATTGAAGAAGGGGTAAATTCAACCTTATTGGTCTTGTAGGTCCCGTCTAACAATCAGACGTTGTATTTCTTCCATATCCTCAGACATCGCTTGTGGATCCAGAAGATGTCGGTAACCCGATTATTCTCGTCGAATTTCGCCCCCCAAAAAGCCTTTCCTTTGTTTTAGCTCATCGAAGAACTTTTCGATCGACGAACGAGGCCCATATTTCAAAGCACGGAGGCGATTCTGGATGTTCCTAACACCTTGACCTGACAGCCACCCTTGTTCACGGTTACGAGCAAGAAATTTCCCCGTCATCTGAATCTTTAGGCGCGCCTCGAATCTTCAAAGCGATGGCCTCGGACGACATCTTCGCGAGCGCAGAGAGTTTTTCGACCTCGTTGATTATCTCTTGCAGGGCGATGTCTTACTAGAGCTTCGGGGCGCAAGGCTCGATTGTGGTTGCGGGCTGTCTTGGAAATCGCCAAAGTCCATTGAGCAGAAGGGAAGTACCGTTTGGCATAGTATGGACAGCCCCGCTTTTTTGTAAAGCGACGGCCTGGATTCTTGGCTGTATATCCTTCGACTTTGCTACCACCCTTATCGCAGGCCAAGTCAACTCGCATATATTCACCAGTACAAGTCGATTGATCAGACCTTCGGACGATGAGGGCAAATCCCTCTCGTTTTGCCTGGGCTTGAGCAGCTTCAAAGAGGCTTTCTAAGGTTTCATACGTCATGCTGGGAAGGACCCCCATGGCCACAATAGTTGGGTTGAAGTCTGACGGAAAATTGGGGTAGCTTATTAGTGTTGTTGTAGATGCAATTAAATTCCAACAACAAGCTTCACATCAGCTCTCAAGGCTGGCTCGGTTCCATATCCGAAACAAGTTAGCCCCTGACGGAACCCAAATCCTACGGATCAAAGGATACACACTAGTCTGTAAGAGAATAATTCAGGGCTTAGTATTAGTAGGGTGCCCTACTTAACTTTAATAACTAGCGCGTCCTCTAGAACTCCGTAGCGGGAATACTCGCACACCCCAAATGTCTATTTGCACATCCCCAATTCTTCAATTAGATTGGGCTATTTCTAATGACGACATTTTGTGTTAGGGTAGGGGTACCCTGACACCTTGTATGTATGGGGTTTTGCCAAAAATACCAAGTACGGGAGAAGAGCTCAACAGCGCGAGGTGCTGTGCTCTTGATGAACGTGATCCTGCGCAAGTAGGTGGTATTAGGCTACTATTACTCCTTTACGATATTCCCGCTATCAGAGGATTCCTACCATCGCCTCTTGAGGACAGATCTACTTAATACATTTCGCTTGATTTAATTGGTCGTTCTGGCCTTATTGCCATAATTGACCGAATAGAAAAGTAATAACGTTTTGCTCATCTGATGCTCAAAATTTTCTCTGCACAGTTCAGCGCTTAGCTTTCGGAGCGGAGCCTGAGTTCCGAGCTCCGTGTGACCGGAGCTGAAAGTTCCACCGAAGCCGAGAGGAGTTAAATAAGTTCTCGCTGAAATTATTATATGTTATAGTTAGTAGTACTGCAGACTTGGCGGTTGAGACTAGTAGTATGGTAGGGGCCACGTGGCAGAAAATCCAAGTCGTGATCCTGTCAAAACTAAATACCTTTTATGATTGCCTTGCTAGGGTATTTCGGCACTTATTATAATCCTCTAAAACATATTGTCCTGTAGTATTGAAGTGTTAGACAATTGTTGGGTAGAGTACAGTACATGTACTGTACAGCTGTGGCGCTGAGCGGTGAGCGACTAGCCGAAAGGATCATCCTCTTAATTTCTATGGAGCAAATCAACTGTCTCCGTGCGTTGTTCCGGGTGCACTCCTTCAGCTGGAGTCTTGCTTTCTCATCCTTCCTAGCCTGTATCCCTCGCTGTTTAAGCTGATTTTTGACCTTGCTAGTCACCAGCGAAAGACGTCTCTCTACTGCTGACTCTTCCTGATCCCTGATTGCCTTCTTTTCCCGGAGGTCTCCTACTTTGGTAGACTGTCCTCTGTAAATGCTTCTCAAATCCCTTTTATGTTTACTTTCGTTGCGAATCCTCTCTTGGAGGGACGCATGCTCTATAGACTTAAGATGAGCTTTCTGAAGCTCTATACCGACTGCTTTCATCGCGGATCTGAACAGCTGAACAGAGGGATCCGAGAATAGTGTCGGATTTCGGTCCTCTAGGGCTGGTACTTTTGCAGTAGAGTTCCACAGGTCTTCAGGGCGGGAAGGCGGTAATGATGGAAGATCCAAAGCGCCATCTTCTTCCTCCACATCATCGATTGTTCTCTTTTTTTTTCTTCTGATAGGCTCTCATCTTCTTAAGACCAGCCTTACAACTCAGCGGCCACATGCCTGAATTTTTAAAAGCATTTACGATTGTATGCTTTTGCATGGCTTGTTGCCGAAGTGAGGTAAGATCCCGGAACAAGGAAGAAATGGAGTATTCAGTGTTGAAACTAGGAGAGCGCGCTGGACTGCCAGACCATGGTAATGTTTCCACGGCTGAAAGATGCCTACATCAAGTGCTGCAACACATGCGTAAGATGTTAAGGAAAGAAGAAGAGTTTGATGTGGTTTTCTGCCACCTTCAGTTGGAAAGAATCTATTCTGTGGGATTCATGTCCGTCGAGTGATGAAATCTTCCAGGGTTTATCTGGCCCGGCGCGAGAGTGCTAAATCAGATGGTCAAGATACCCCAACGCAATCTGGTTGTTTGTATACCCTGTGAGTGAACAAGCTAATCTCTCGGTCCCAATCAACTCCTCAGCTAGCCAATTCTCCACTACCTTCTTCCCAGGAGTAATGATGAAAGGGCCCAGAGGCGTTCTTCCATCTGCAATGATGGTTTCGATAACGGTTAGAAACTTCCGGTTCTCTAGACTAGATGTTTAACGCTCTTTTATATCAATTGGGACAATGATATGTTCCCCTACAGGGCATACCCAACCCGGACTCCTGACTCATCCATATTGAGAACATTCTTCCCCTTCGTAACCTTGTATTCAGCGAGGGTATCACGGTATTTGTTGAACCACTCCTTAGCGTCTTCTTCGGTGTGAGAATCAAGCCTTGCATGAGCAATTAGCTTTGTCTTAATTGCGTGAAGATTTTTGTTGGCCTTCAGCCACTTCGTGAACCAGCTCCAAGACGGAGGCGATCGCGGCGGGGATTGCGACTATAAATATTTACAGTGAGAATTACCGTTAGAAACATGAAGATAATCTGACGATACCTTACCTTCTTCAGATGGGCGATCGCCAAACAAACCATCTTTTACGACGCATCCAAACCCATCTCCCATTGCTCGTAGCAGTACTGGCGGATGGCCTCCTCTTATGTCTCACTCAGTATTTTGTTGCTCCCCCCATGTCTGTTATATACTCCCTCAGAGCTCCTTTGTATCCTCTTCGATCGGTATATTGCTTGACGTAAAGAGTCCTCCTTGACATGGTAGATTCCGGCACGGTAGTAGGATGCTCTCCGAAACCCTCTCCTAAGGCCCACAAAAGCATGTTATTAAAGGCGCGGTTGTAGCCTTGTTTGGTAAGATGGGGCCCATAATATTTAGGCACCATTTCCAAAGATTTTTTGGATTATTAGAAGTGCAATGAAGGAGGTTAAAGACGCGTTATTTGATTTTGGTCTCTTGCTTCCGCCGACCACAAGTGATAGCGTCATAGGACCGACGATGATTACATACCGATTTCCAATAGAAAGATAATCATAATACGAAGCGTTGTCGTCAACCATTGGAATCACTTGATCATAATACCCTTCGTTCTACCGGTGCCATCGATATAGAAACGATGAGCCTTGATTTACAATAAATGCTCTGAATGTGTTACCGCCTCAGCTTACGCTACAGCCCCACTAAACTAGTTGCTATCGTCAGCAAGGCTATATAGTGTGGTAAGAGCCTGTGCTCTAGGCATGGATATATATATGGGGCAATGCAAATAGTTTATTTCTCGTTCCTCATGCGACGTCTTGTTTGATAGAGCCAACAATGCCATGGTCATTTCTCTCCTCATGGACCTAGATCGTAACAGAATTCCACGTACCTCATTTCTAATTACTTCTCAAGACCAGTAAAAATCGCATCTTTTCCCGGTCTTTCAGCCCCGTCTTCACAACTTGTTAAGAAATCAGAGGAGTACGAAGCGCAGTGAGCATATTGATTAACTACACGTGTGATGGACGTTATTAGAAGTAATAATGTAGGACTTAATTACCTAGGTAGCTTGGCTATCACTTCGATGACTGTCTATTATATTACTATGAAGAATTTGAAAGTGGGGTTCGTCACTAGCCGAGGCGCTAGTACCCACGTGATAATTCCTTTACACAACTATCTTACCAGAACCAGCTCTTTATCCAATTCTTCACTCCATATATTGTATTTATTTATTAGTAAGTTCCGCGGTAGCGTTCCAGACTCGCTTTAAAGACCCATTTATCCCTTGCCAGGGATGGAAATGCATTTTATAATAGGTACTAAACGTAGTTCTTTAAAAGCCCCAAAGCACGACTCGCTTCGCAACCTAAAACTCCAGGTAACTTATTACTAAGTGATTACTGATAACTATCTAGGTACGTATATGATACTTTGAAATGATGGGAAAAAGGATGGTGACATCATTTGGGTGACATCCTAACGAATCTAATCCCCGATCGTATGCATATATCTCCTTCACTAAACTTCTCGGACTCGTCTTCGATATCCAATGAAGGATAATAAATGGCACCAGTCATATCTAAGCTCAAGTCCCATTCATTATCCAGTACAACCAATCCCCATCCTTCGATAATATGGAGAATAATGGCTAAACGTGTAGATGGCTAGAGGCAACTTACTTATAAAAGTAGCTAGGCCAGAACGGAGGCATCTCTTCGGTCATATCTAATCTACCCATGATACCGACATAACTTCCTTACCTCGCCCCCATGGGACAATCTCAACAGACCCATCCGAGGATTGTAGGACCTGTGGAATGATCTCGCCTTTTCTCTCAAGTCGAATCTTTTGGCCCTCCCCGTTTGCCCTAGCTTGAGGGAGCTTATAGAATGTGCGTCCGTAATGGGTCAGGAAACCCTCAAGCACTTCGAACGTGATTTGATTTTCAGTAATCCATCCTTGCCGAATACCATCTTCCAAGGCTCCAAGTACCAAAGCTGTACACCAGGGTTGAGTGAAGCACCCCGCGGCGGTTCCGCCAGGTCCCTTCTTTGATTTAATCGGGTGGGGTGCGGAGTCACTGCCTATTTCTTGCCGTGAGTATTTCAGTATGTGTGCCCCGGAAGCTTGTGAAATTTTACCGAAGAAAAATTTTCCTGAGCTCTCGACAACAGCTTTGACCAGTGCAATACGATCTTCTGGAGTCTGAAGAAATAACCTGTTAACACACGGCAATGTTCCTCACCCCGAGAGAGAACTAGAGGGGAGATCGAGAGTGGGGAGTTCCCTTCAGGAAAGAAAGAGAAATTCCCCCCCCATAAGTCATCCAAGCGGATAATGACGAACCTTGGCAACTGGCTTGCAGTAGCTAAACACGTCCCCGACAAAGTCGTCGATAGTCATCCAGAGGTGGTGTGCTGTTATGGTCCCTGCCACCTATAGCGTGGTATAACTCTGTATTAGTCGTTGCTGAAATATGCTAGGAAAAAGTTCAAGGAAACTTAAAATAGATATAAATACCGTCGGCCCACATTTTCGTACCGCCTCGACTCCCTGCCGTGTACTGACATGTTCGAGAATAATACGCAGATTCGGAAACTCTGCATGCAATTTATATAATTGGGGAAGGAACATGGGTTCTGCATTGAGCACAGTCACAGCTGGTGCGCCATCCAATTGGCCGAATGCGCTCGGAGGCGAGCTGGTCATTTCACCATGTAGATTGAGGATCAGGCCGTGCTTCTCCATGGCACGAAAAGTGGGGTAGAATTGCTCAATATCCAGCACACCACCTTGTGAATTGGTGGTGACCTATCCGATCAGCAGCGATCCTATGGAGCTCGGCGTGCTGCCATACCCCTGCTGGATAAAATTTGACCTAAGGGAGAAGTCAGCGTTGAAGGGTATAAAAAACGATAAGGTGAAAGAGAGGAAAGAAGATATATATGAAACCCAATGAAGGTTGTCCGGCAAAATGTCTTACTCCATATATGATTCCACTCTGTGCCGCCTCAGCAATGGTATCCGGAGTTAGTCCCGAATGGAGAAAGAGTGACATCAAGAACGTCACGTTGGGTGCCAGATGAGAGAGTTTTGCATGATAGTCAACAGCATCAGACACAGTCATGATCGGCGGCTGTAAATTTGGCATTACGTACACTGTGTCACAGCCGCCTTTCTCTACCAAGGGCGTGCAAAACTCCATCATACTCCCTTGTCGGAGATGAACATGGAAATCTGCCTATAATTAATGACGATTAGAACACAAGTTATGAATTATAATTAGAAACAGACCCCGTTAGAGCAATTGTAAAACTTTGAGAACCAGCGATCCAAATAGATACCAGTTCATGTTGTGACGGGGGAGTATACTAATATACAGATGGATGTTCAGATATAAATGATGGCTTACAGTAGGCGGTAGATTAAAGGAAGCAAGCGATGCCAATTTCATCTTCGTCCGCTATCCAATATGTAGAATTCTTTGTTGAATTCCTTATTTTGAGGATGTAGGGAGCCAAACGATCCAGATAGAAAGACAGAGAAATAGGTGGCAGCAAGAGCGTTTCTTGTTTTGAGATTTGAATATCATAAAATGATAGTACTCACCCTTAAAAAGTGAAAATTTCTTCGAAAACCTTCTGGGTAAGTTCGTTGTATTTACTCCCCAGAATGGTGACGGTGCCACGTATGTAGTATAGTCCCGCCTATGGGCCATCTTTAGGCCGATGAACTGAACCTTAACGGCAGCATATTCGCTAGCGAATATCGGGGAAGATGCGCTGAAATGTGCCAAGATATTCACATCCTGCCGCTCGCCGAACACACCGTCCGATATCTATTGTCGTGGTAACGGTAAGAACACTAGCTACGGAATGGGAGAAAGCTGTGTTTTATTGATAAAAGAATGGTTCAGCGTGATAAGGGACGAGGCTCTAGAGAAAGGAAAGGAAATATAATGGATTCAATTCAGTCTGTTAACAACTTGAAGTAAAATTATCGTTGAGAGAGGAAAAGGGGACCAGTCACATTCTGCCAGGATGGCTTACTAAGATGTATCAGACGAGGCCTTCAGTAAACACCCTTAAAATGTAATCAGTTGTTTTAATTAACCTTATTTTGTTCATATACGGTCCGAGAAGTTCAGAATTTCTATTAAATTTCTCCTTCCAAATACGATAATTACGATCAAGTCGGTTGGAACTTTCTTTCATTATTGGTATTCGCTCTTGCTAACAGAAGAAGTCATGAGAGCTAAATCGAAAGTCTGAGAATAGCCCAATACAAGCCGATCTATAAGGTTAGACCTCACCGCCCCTAGTCTATACATTAAATCATATGACGGGTTTCTATGTTTATTTATTCGCTTGCCAAGCAATATGGCCTTGAAAAGCTGGATAATATAACCTTGTGAGCTTTTCCAATCGACATTATCATCAGCGGATAATGCATCGCTTGCGCATATTCTATAAGTGAAGTGGCCGACGACTGATGTCCAAATTCAATACGGGTGTCGTGTTCTATAGGGATTACTCTGTCTGCTGTTTTATGATGGGCTTCTCTAGGACGTCAATCAGTTAAACCCAGGTAGCTTTGCGGATGCAATTGCGATAATTTGGTCGGGTTGAAATCGCAGCGCACAGGATAGGCACAATCTTCCGCCGGCAGTGATTACTTTCGGCTACATCCACCTCTTCCTCGAAGGCAATGGCAATAACTCTTCTTCATTTCCAGGCAATTCTAAGAGCCCGTCACGATGGACCAGAGCCAATGAGCCACGCACTTCTTCCCCAAGCACATCGTCCGCAAGTGCTACGACAAATCTTCCACTGATTTTCTGGTCCGCGCAAGCCAAATGGGTTTGTAATAATAATTCCATTATTCCATTCCCATTCCGAACCTTCGCCCCCAAAATTGCTCTAAAGGAAAATTCCTACATAACTGTTCTGTTCTGTAGTTCCCATATACAGTGCTTCTGAAGTTGGACTTTTTAATTAGTAGATCTTCCAGATAGCGGAAACCCGCCTGCGAGAGGCCTAGGTTCTTAACGGATGCCCTGATAAAAATTCTATAGTCTATCGTTCTCCGTAAAGCGATTATATATGCTGGGGGACTTTGTTGAGATTTAACGCGTAATACTAGGTTGCTTCTCTCGCAGCAAGAATCGATGCACAAACTGCGATCTTTAAGCATTTGGGGAAAAACCATATAATATAGCAACATAATATTCAACCCAAAATAATAATAATAATAATAATTTGTATACTTTCTTCATATTTTGCTCTCAGGATTCCTGTCATCAGTATGGAGCATTAAAGCGATATTACGATAGGTGCTGTTCGGACGCGTATGCTACGACTCACCGCACTCATCCCAGAAGATTGCTGCTGATATCTGGCGGGATTATCTGCGGTACAAAGTGACTCAGAGGCGGTTTAGAGGCTCCTGAAAGATATAATAATGGTCTGGTGAAATTACCATAAGAGAATTAATTAGAACAAGGAATTCTAGAATTTTAATAGTAGTATACAATTGTGAGGAGCATGACCACCAAGCCCTAGCCCTGTGTCATGTAGCCTACAACACTCATCATAAACACCACAAACCCCTTGAGTAGATTCTTTCCCCTTCCCATAGTTGGAATTCTCAGTGAACCGCACTAATATCACTTCTCTTTTAAATTCCTTGATGAGTAATGGTAGAAGCGTGCACCCTCACATAATTCTAACTATCTTTAACTTTATTTATCTTTCACCTTTCAGCCTGTTGATTTTGGCCACTTGAGCACCTCATAGGCATATCCTCTACATACCAGGGACGGATTCCCTAGTCGCACCGTGACGAACTAGAGAACGCAGAAGATCTGTCATAGAGGAAGAAGGGTTGGCAGAGAAGCCTATCCTACGACCCACGAGAGACCAGCAGAACCGCACGTGGGAACGATACCCTTGTACAGTTGCACTAGAGATCGCCAAGGTGGCAAGGCCTAACGAAGACAAGGATGAGAATAGAAGAACCGCTCATACCTCTATAGGTGTAGAGGATGGATCAGAAGTTACACATGAGGATTTCCTCGAGCTATGTGGGGGGGAGTCAGCAAAGTATCTGGATCAGAATTCGAGTCGGAAAAAGAGTACTCCTAGGTCAAGTCTCCTACCTGGGGGAGATCTATGAGTTCAACGCGCAAGGTATCGATTCGAGTAAATTGCTAGGGGGTCAAAGTTTTGCTGTATCTAGTCAACTAGCTTTCAATGGATGCAGTACCCCAGTAAACACCCTTGTGGACTCTGGAGCGAAAGGCTACGTTTTTATCAATACTAAGAAGGCGATAGAGCTCGCTAAGCTCTTCTCAACCCCAGTCATTCCCTTACCTGAACCTTGTCCAGTGAAAGGATATAATGGCCAACCAGGGTCACCGATAACACACCTAATCATCTTGCATCCCTGGGTAGACGGGAGAAGATTCCTGAAAATCCCCATGTTAATTACTGATCTGGGTCAACATGATCTAATCCTAGGCCAGAAGTGGCTTGCAGAAAAAGACGTTTGGTTGGACACGATGAATCGCAAGTTAATCTGGCCAGAAGAGAGATCATACCCCGAGATAATGCAATCCCGAATGATGGTTAACGTGCCCAAGGAGATCTTGAAGAGACCAGCCCCAAATCCAGGGCATCAGAAGGATATGGAACGGAGGGACGAAGCATTTGGGATGAAGGAAAAGGAACAAAGGAAGGTCAAACAGTATAACCACCGGCACACCTACAACATTGACTACCAGGATAACCTGAGTAAGATGAAACGGGCCCTGAAAGAAACCGAGTATGACCCGCCCGATCCTATATCTCCAAAGAAGAAGGCTCAGGAAGAGGACCTTCCAAAGATTGACATTGCCTTGACCTCGGCCACAGGCTTCAGACACCACCTGAAGAGAAAGGGTACCGAAGTGTTTACTATCAGCCTCCACGAGTTTGACCGAATGATCGAGGATAAAGAGCTGGAGCAATATCAAGAAGAAGAATAAATGAATGAAGAAGAAGTGTCAAGCAGACTTCCGCCACAATATCACAGATTTAGAGATGTGTTCTCTAAAAAGGCATCTGATGTCTACCCACCATCCCAAGGAGATCGCGATTATAAGATCGAGCTACAGGAAGGATCCTCCCCTACCGAAGCGGTAGGATATTGACCTCTTTATGAGCAGTCTCTTGAAGAACTAAAAGCAGCAAGAAAATATCTGGTTGAGAACTTCCATAAAGGCTTTATTGGACCTAGTAGCGCCCCCTTTGCTTCCCCTATCCTGAAAGAAGCCTGGTAGAGGACTTCGTTTCTGTGTTGACTATCGGAAACTTAATGCCATCACGATAAAGGATCGATATCCGATACCGTTGATCGATGAGCTTCTCGAAAGATTGAATCGGGCCAAGATATTCACCAAATTAGATATCAGGCAAGGCTTTCACCGAATCCCGATAGACCCGGAATCGCAAGATCTAACTACCTTTCGTA